>CAUYQG010213293.1:0-10198 GCA_963574415.1 Tarsius wallacei | reverse complement strand
TGCTTTTCTTTATTTATTTTATTGTTTCTTTAGTGAATCAATTTCTGACTTCATTGATCTCTATGTTTTATATTTGTTTTCTTATACTTTATTTTCTGCTCCCAAGCTTATTATTTTCCTTCTTCAAGATTCTTTAGATTGGCTCTAAAGTTAGCTGCTTAATTAATCAATTTTTCATGTGAGACATTTTTAATATAAAACATTTGTTTGTATCCCATGATAGTACTGAATTAGAAACTACTTTGACCTACAAATCTTAATTTGCTTAAATACCGTGACCTAGAAGTTTTACTCATAAGTATATACCCCAGAGAAGTACTTGCACATGTGCAATAAGAAATATATAAAATAATATTCATAGCAACATTAATCATTGTTGCAAAAATTGGAAAAACATTCTTATACTTGCATGTCTACACACAAATATACGTGTGTACATATTCTGTAGTTGTTAGGTCTACCAAATCATTAATAACAGTTGAGGTGGTTGATGGTGTCATTTAGATTTTCTGTATCCTTACAAATATTGTGTCTAGATGTTTTACCAGTAGGTGAGAATGTGTTAAATTCTGAAATAGTAATATATATTTGCCTATTTGCTATGCTAATACAGTACTATCAGGTTTTTTTGTTTCTTACACTTTGATACTATGTTTTTATATGCTATATACATTATGTAGGTATGTATATATATATAGTGAAAGAGAGAGAGAGATTTATTGCAATGCAGGCTAGCACATCTAAGTTTCTAAATGGTAAGCAGTAGTAATTTGCTCTCATGCATCTAGTCAAGAGCTGAGACAAAAAGTAGGATATATTTTCATTACTGTTGGATAGATAGGTAGATAAACAGATCATGCCAATCATTATATGCACTTTTTGATTTAATGAATACCATCTATGTATTGTACTATATCTGGTGAATTTGATTGCATGTAAATTATTTCTCACAAAAAAAATTTACAAAAGAAGACAAATTCAGAAATTTTACCAATTCAAGAAAATCAGGAAGGTTTTCTTTGTGACCCAACCTACCATACTGTCAGAAACTAAATTCCCACATATATTACTTAAGTCACAAAAAAAGAAGTGATTCAAGATATGCATTTCTAAGGACAGCATAGTTTATCTTACCATGTTGTTGTTATTGCTATCAAATATTCCAAACAGTTTTATTGCTGGCAGCCTTCTTGTGACTCTTAAACATGTTTTGTTTTTGTGGTACTAGAATATGATTATCTGATTTTGTTCAGGTATGTAGCTGTAGAGAGAAGAAAAACACCAAATAAATTCTGCAGTATTTATAAAACTCTGAAGTAGGCTGATCCAAGAGTCATTAAGTCATTATTTATTTTTGGTCAGTTCATCTCCTCTGTGTGCGTGTGAGTGTGTGTGTGTGTGTGTGTGTGTGTGTGTGTGTGTGTGTGTTCCCAAAATCTGAAGGTTCTACCTTTCATTGTTAACCACAAGTGATTGTTTGAAGTTTGAGTTGGACACATTCAAGAATATACATGTATATTTTACTTCTGTTTTTAAGCATTAACCCGTTGTATATGACTATGCAAAATATTGATATTTGAGTAAAATGAGCTTTGCAAAATATAATAAATATATATTGCAGTGATGATGAGGCACACATAAGAATCCAAGGCATACTGCTGCATGATATTAAGTAAAAACTATATAAATATGCTTAATGTAACAATTTATATATTTTTGTATTTTTGAGAGGGAAGAACATTATCATAGAGATTGTTTTTTCTTTGTTTGCTAAAAATTTTATAAGATCTTGTGATCTTGTGAATACAGCAAAGGTCATTCTCAGCCATGATTCTATTCCTTTACTAACCCTTATGCTGCAAAATATTCATCTTTTCTCTTAATTGGTGACATTCTATTTATCCTTCAAGTATCAGTTCATTTTTTTTCACAATTTCTTTGCTAGCCTTAGGCACATTTGCATTTTCTTTCTCTGTGTTCTCATATATTTTGATACCAACTTTAATCATAATACTTACATTTATTTATAAATTATTTCTTTATAGTGCATTTCATGCTTATCAGTGGGTCAAATGTAGGGTCTCATTTAATTTCAGATACAGTGCTCATAAATGCTTACTAAATTAATTTATCACTTCAATTTTGCTTGTCTTTTAAATTAAAGTATTGCTGCTGGGTAACAGCAGCAGAATGACTGAGTAAAGACATTTGTTCATCCAATAAGAATGAAAACAACAATAACAATGTCAAAAGCAACATTTTCAGATCAGAAATAATGACTACAGATCTATAAAAAATAATCAATACACAGAAAGATATTTTTGAGAAAAATAATACACCTTGGTAAGAATAGAGTGAGTTTTGCATCATTTAAAATAATTTGGTTATCATCCTCCTTGATCCATGATAGCCTTGAAAGCCAATCACCTTACGAACATGGTAGTCACAAAAATAAAAACTAGCTGTTACTGGATAAAACTTTGGGAAAATATTCTAGGACAGTAATCTGGACAAAATTTATTGAGAAAGAATTCAAATGCACAGGCTATTAAAACAATAACAGACAAATGGGATCAAATCAAGATAAAAAAGTTTCTGCACAGCAAAAGGAAACATTCAACAAAATGAAGAGACAGCCTACAGAGCAATAGAAACTATTTGCAATTACTCATTTAACAAAGAATTGATAACAAGAATACATAAGAAACTCAAGCAAATCAATTTAAAAAAATACATAATCTGATTTTAAAAATTAGCAAAGTCTCTAAAGAGACATTTCACAAAAGAAGGCACACAAATGACCAACAGGTATATGAAAAAAAAATGCTCCACATCACTGATTAGCAGAAAGTGTAATTCAAAACCACAAACTTTACCTGTAAGATGACCACTTGTATACCTAATCCTGAATTGTACCCCACATCTTTAAAATAAAATACATTAAATTAGAAAAAAACACACAATGAGACTTCATCTAACTCTAGTTAAAATGACTTTTATCAAAAAGACAGGCAGTGATCGATCATTGTAAAGATGTGGAAAACAAAAATCCCTTACACACAGTTGGTGAAAATGTGAATTAGTACAGCCACTCTGAAAAACAGTATGAAGGTTTTTTCAAAATCTAAAAATAGAATCATCATATGATTCAGCAATCCCACCACTTGGCATATAAACAAAATGAAACAAACCAATGTATAAAAGAGATATCTTCACTCCCATGTTTATTGCAATACTATTCGCAATAACCCACATACAAAATCAACTTAAGTGCCTATAAATGGATGAATGGATAAATAAATTATGTTTATATACATAATGGGATATTATTCCACCTTAAAAAAGAAGAAAATTACTTTTTATTTGCAACATGAATTGAATCAGAGGTCATTATAGTAAGTGAAATTAACCAAGAGCAGAAAGATAAATATCATAAGTTCCTCATTAATATGTGAGGACTAAAAAAGTGAATCTCCTATGATAGAGTAGACTTGTGGTTATCAGTGGTTAGTAAGGGTGGTGGTGGGGAACAGGGGTTGATTAATGGGTACAAAGTACAGTTAGAGAAAAAAAATAAAACCTAATGTTAGATAAGTCAGTAGAGTGACCATAGTAAACAATATCTATTGTATATTTCAGATTGGCTAATAATAACTGAAACATTCCCAGCATTAAAAAAAAAATCCCTTACACACAGTTTAAGGTGATAGATACCACAATTACTACCCTAATTTGACTATTGCTCGTTATAGGAATGTATCAACTATCACATGTGCCTCAAAAAATATGTACATCTATTATATGTCAACACAAAGTTAATAGTCATTTAAAAAATAATACTATAAGAGTTGAAGAGATTCAATTACTAATAAAGAAATACTCCCCACAAAATAAAACCCAAACTCAATTGACTTCCCTGGTAAACTCTAACAAATATTTGAAGAATATTCAATTAGCATAGCTAATATTTAGAATAATTCATACCAATTATTCACACTTTCAAAAAATAAACAAAAGGGGAACCTTCAAAGTTTATTCCATAAGACCAGCTTACCCTGATAGTCACAATCTTAAAAAGACACATCAAGTAAAGAAATTTCAAACTATTTTTTCTTATAAATGTATATGTAAGGATCCTGAATGAAATATCAGAAAATCACATCGAGCAACCTATAAAAAAGATTATATACCACTATTAAGTGAGATTTATTTAAATAATAAAAGGTTGGTTCAATATATGGTTATCAGTCAATATAATAAACTACTATAAAATAAAGTGATAAAAAACATGTGATCCTCTCAATAGACATAGTCAATAATAATTAAAATATTCAATCTCTTTTCATGATAAAAAACACTCAACAAAGTAGAAATAGACTTTGTCAAACAGATGTAGGCATCTATAAAAGAATCCCATCTTTAATGTAATAACACTAAAGCAGTGAATGTTTTGTCTCTAAGATAAGAACAATTCAATATCGAATAAAGATGAAGCTGGTAGACTGATACTAACCAATTTTAAGGCTTACTATAAATCTGTAGTAAGTAACTACACAAGGCAATGTGGTGATGATACAAAAATGGACAAATAAATTAGTGAAGCAGACTGGAAAACCCAGAAATAGGTCTACATAAATATAATTAAATGGTCTTCAAAATAAAGAGCAAACACAAATAATAGAGAAAAGATAGTCTTTGCAACAAATGGTATGAGTAAAACTGAACACCCACATACAAAAACCAAAAAGAAATCTGAAAACATACCTTAGATTCGTCACAAAAATCAACACAATAGGAAAAAAATAAATCTAACTGTAAAAGGCAAACTTATCAAACATCCAGTAGATAACATCAGAGAAAATCTACATGACGTTGTGTATGATGTTGGCTTTTTCAATGAAACACAAAAGAAACAAAATAAAATATTGAAATCAATAATTGGTAAGCTGGACTTTATTCAAGTTAAACATTACTGATCTTTAAAAGGCAGCATCAAGAAAAGAAGACAAGGCACAGTCTGAGAGAACACATTTCTAAAATAAAACTGATAAAAGACTCATTTAAAATATACATAGAACTCTCAAAACTCAACAGTGAGAAAGGAACAAACTAGTAAAAAATGAGAACACACCTTACTAAAGAAGACACATAGATGGCAGGTAATCATATCAAAGATGTTCAACATCATATATCATTAAGAAAATGTAAATTTAAAAAAATAATGGAGTACTACTGCATATCTATTAGACTGACCAAATGCTAAAACACTAACATCAAAAACTAGATAGAACGCAGAGTAACTAGAACTCTCATTCATTGTTCATAGGAATGCAAAATAATATGGTCGTTTAGAAGATAGTTTGGCAGTTCATTAAAAAACTAAATATACTCTTACAATACAATCCAGTAATCATGCTTGGCATTTACTCTAATAAATGAAAAACATATGTACTCAGCAAACTAAGCACAGCTGTCTACACCACCTTTATTTATGATTGTCCAAATTTAGAAGAAATCAAGATGCCCTTCAGGAGGTGAAAGGATAAATTGAACATTATGGCATATAGAATAGTGTGAACTATTCAGCCAAGGGAAAAACATGGAGGATGTTTAAATGTGTATTAATAAGTGACAGAGGTGAATCTGAAAAGGCTGCATAGTGTATGTTTCGAAAGTTATAACATTCTTGGAAATACTGAACTACAGTGACAGTAAAAAGTTCAGTGTTTCCCAGTGTCCAGGGAAGAAGGGTAGTGGAATAGGCAGAGTACAGAAGATTCTTAGGGCAGTGAAACTACTCTATTTGATACTATTGTGGCACACATACATAGTTAAATATTTCTCTAAAGTCATAAAATGTACCTTTATTTCTATGTATTTTATACTTACAAGAGAAACAGCTACGTAAACTATGGGCCTTCAGTGATTGCAAGTATATAGACTAAAATATACCAGTGCTATGCAGGATTCCAAGATGATGGTGGTTGTATACATGTGTGGGTGAGGAGAATACAAAGCTCTCTGTACTTCCTGCTCAATTTCACTGTTAACTTGAAAAATGCTCTAAAAATGATGTATATTTAAAAACAGGGACAAAGTATTTACATACATATTTCTCCAAAGAAGATATACAAATGATCAATAAGCCCATGAAAACAGCATCAACACCATTAGTTATTACAAAATTATAAATCAGAAGTCTGTGAGATACCACTTACAGCCATTAGGTTGACAATAATAAAAGACATACAATGACGCGTTTCTTATGATAAGCTAAAGAAATATATAATAAAAGATAAGTACATTTTATGTAATCTCATTAGACTCTATGAAATAGCAGATTAGGAGCTATTAGTTCCTTTTTAAGGTATGGAATTTAAAGCCCAAATCATATAAGAGTCTTGCCCAAGGTTAAAGAACTAGTAAAACCTGCCAAGTTTTCGCAAGAACACTTAGAAATCTTATCTCTCTTAAGTTGCCGATGGAAACATACCTACTCATCCACCTTGGAAAACAGTTCTGCAGTATCAAAAAAGTTGCACATTGAGTTACCCAATAGTACAACTCCTAAACATATACCTCAAATAATTTTAAAAACCATATTTGCATATAATAACTTACCCTTGAGTATTTATTGCAGTCTTATCAATAACAGCAAAAAGTAAAAATGACTAAATGCTAATTAATATATATATATAGTACAAAGATTGAAGTATATATATATATATACATATATAAACCTATCTATCTATCTATCTATCTATCTATCTATCTATCTATCTATCTATGAATATTATTCAGGCCTAAAAAGGAATGGAACATTTGTACATGATGCAATATTGATCAATCTAAAAAACATGCTGAGTTCAAAGATTCAATAAAATAGTTTCTGTATCTTATGATTCAGAAATGGAATGCCCATAATAGGCAAACCCATATAGGTAAAATTTAGATTAGTGGTTGCCAAGGTCTGCAGGGAGGTGGGAATGAATAGTAATTGGTACAAATTTTGAGACAGCATGATGTAGTTTGAATGAATGTGTTACCCAAAAGTTTATGTGTAGGAAATTTAATTCCTGTTCTCTCATAAATGGATTAACTCTACTTTCGTAAATGAATCAATGTTGCTATCACAGGAGTGGGATTATTATCCCGGGAGTGATTTTGTTGTAACAGTGCCTCTCTCTGGTTCTTTTATTCTTGCCTTGTTACCTTGTAATGCCCTCCTTTAGATTATGATGCAGGAAAGTCCCTCAAAAGATGCTGGGGCCACACTCTTAGACTTTCCAGCCTCTAGAACTGTCAGCTTAATAAACTTCTGTTATTTATAAATTACCCAGTCTGTGGTATTCTGTTGCAGCAAGAAAAATTTAACAGAGACGGTCGTGAAAGGATGATAAAAGTATTTGGGAATTAGGCAGTGGTTATAGTTTCACAACCTTGTAAACATACTAAATACCACTGAATTGTGTATTTTAAAGGGGAGTGTTATTTATAGTAAATACATACATCATATGTGAACATATCCATATATATTGCCATACATGTTTGTATATACATATATATATTTGTATTTTTATATGAATATATCGATATATGCATTCCTGTTTCCAAAATAAACATTTAGGTTATTGAAACAGAGCATAATTTTGTAGTAGCTCTGGAGTCAATCTTTCTGGGTTTGAATACTGAACATATACTACCAGTGTCATAGGAGGCTAGTTATTTAACTCCTTAAGCCTCAATTACATTTTCTATAAAAGAAAAATACTATCTTACTAGTGATTTCTTAAAAATACAGTATATAATAATAAAAAAACTTCTTGCAATCCACAAACATGAGAAATATTTCCATTTATTTGTCTTTTCTTCAATTTCTTTAATCAACGCTTCATAGTTTTCAGAGTACATATTTTTCACCTCTTTGGTTACCTTTATTCCTATGCATTTTATACTTTCTGATGTTATTCTAAATGAAATAATTTCTTAAATTCTCTTTCAGATAGTTTGTTGCTAGGCTATCCAAAAACCACTTACTTTGTATAATGACTTTGTATATTGCAACATTACTGAGTTTGTTTGTTGTAATGTCAAAACTACCCAAAGCAATCTACAGATTCCATGCAATCCCAATAAAATTTCAATCTACAGATTCCATGCAATCCCAATAAAATTTCAAAGGCCTTTTTTAAGAAATAGAGAAAGCAATCCTAAAGTTCATATGAAACCACCACACACAAACTCTCTCTCTCTCTCTCTCTCTCTCTCTCCCCAAAACATAAATGACCAAAGCAATCATCAGTAAAAGGATATAGCTCAAGACATCACTGTCTAATTTCAAACTATATTACAAAGCTACAGCAATCAAAACAGTATAGTGCTGCCATAAAACCAGACATGCAGACCAATGGAAGAGAATACAGATCTCAGAAATAATCCCTATAAATTAATTTTTGACAAGAACACATAAAATGGTAAAAAAAAAAAAACAAAAAAAAAACAATCTCCTTGAAATGGGGATTGGCCAGGCACAGTGGCTATAATCCCAGCACTTTGGGAGGCCAGGGTAAGATGATTGCCTGAGGCTACGGGTTCAAGACCAGACTGGGCAAATTGGCAAGACTTCATCTCTACAATAAATCAAAAAATCAGCTGGGCATGGTGGTACATGCCAGTAGTTCCAGCTACTTGAAAGGTTAAGGCAGAGGAATCTCCTGAGCCCAGGAGGTTGAAGCTGCGGTGATCGTGAGCATGCCACTGCACTCCAGCCTGGGAAACAGAGTGAGACTCCAACTCAAAAATAAATAAATAAATGGGGATGGGAAAACACTATACCTACACGCAAAAATGTGGATAAAATGAAGCTGGACTTTGATTTACATCACATACAAAAATGAACTCAAAATGAATTAAACAGTTAAATATAAGATCCGAAACCACAAAACTCTTAGAGATAGCGTAGGAGAAATGTTCCTTGGCAATCATCAGAATAAAAAGGTAACCTACAGAATGGGAGAAAAGATTTGCAAACCATCTATCTAATGAGGTCAATAACCAAAATATATAAAAATGTTACACAACTTAATAACAAAGAACAAAAGCAACAACAACAACAACAACAAAACAATTAAGAGATGGGCAAAGTACTCGAATAGACAAGTTTCTTAAGAAGACACATACATTTCCAACAGATATATAAAAATCTATTCAACATCACTAATCATCAGAGAATGCAACCACAATACCACTGTACACTTGTTAGAATGACTATTATTAAAAGGACAAGAGAGAATTGTTGGTGAACATGTGAAGAAAAAGTAACCCTGTATATCATTGGTGGGAATGTAAATTGGTGTAGATATATAAAAGCACTATAAAAGTTCTTCAACAAATTAAAAGTAGAACTGTCATATGATTCAGACACTCTACTTCTGGGTATATATCAAAGAAAATGAAATCAGTATTTTTAAGATATTTCTGTACTCCCATGTTCATTGTGACATTATTTGTAATAGCCAAGATATGAAATCAGCCTAAGTGTTTATCAATGAATGAATGAGTAAAGGAAATGTATATATATTGAAATATTATTCAGTCAGGGGGGAAAAACATACCATTCACAAATCATTAATGAATAAAAAAATTATGCTTAGTGAAATAAACTAAACACAGAAGGACAAATACTTTTAAAAAGTCAAATGCCACATGATTTCACTTACATATAGTGTTTAAAAAAGTCAAGCTCATAGAAGCAGAGAGCAGAATAGTGGTTAGTAGAAGCTGGGGAATGGGGGGAATGGAAAGAGTTTAGTAAAAGACTACAAACTCCCAGTTAGAAGAAGAATACATTCTGGGAATCTAATATACAGCACGGTGATAATGGAGGTGCTAATTAATTTGGTTGTGGTAGTCATTACACATATATATTCCATGTATATCAAATAATTACATTGAATAACTTGAATAGATATCTTTATTTGATAGTTAAGTATTTTAAAATAAATATAAGCCAGGCTCGGTGGCTCAGCCTGTAATCCCGCGCCTTTGGGAGGCTGAGGTGAGTGGATTGCCGGAGCCCGCGGGTTCGAGACCCGCCTGGGCAAGCAAGACCTCATCTCTACAATAAATCAAAAAAATCAGCCAGGTATGGTAGAACGCGCCTGTAGTTCCAGCTACTCGAAAGGCGGAGGCGGAAGGA
>CAUYQG010213291.1:0-31459 GCA_963574415.1 Tarsius wallacei | reverse complement strand
CGCCCGGCTAATTTTTTTTGATTTATTGTAGAGATGAGGTTTCACCTGCCCAGGCGGGTCTCGAACCCGCGGGCTCAGGCAATCCACTCACCTCAGCCTCCCAAGGCGCGGGATTACAGGCTGAGCCACCGAGCCCGGCTTTGTTTTTCTTTTTATTGCATTTGCTGTTGGGGTTTTAGCCATAAATTATTTGCCGGGGCAAATGTCCTGAAGAGTTTTTCCTAGGTTTTCTTCTAGAATTTTTATGAGTTTCAGGTCTGATGGTTAAGTCTGTAATCCATCTTGAGTTAAATTTTGTATATGGGGAGAAACAGAGATCAAGTTTCATATTACTGCATGTAGCTATTCAATTTACCCATCACCGTTTGTTGACTAGGGTCAATTTAACACCATTACCATTCAACAGGATCCAGTTGACATTTGTAGTACAATTTAACAACAGAAGACTATGCATGTTTTTCAAGTGCCCAAGGAATATAAAACAAGATAGACCATTTCCTGGCCATGAGACAAACTTCAATAAATTTTAAAAATCAGATTATACACAATGTATTCTCTGACTATAAGGAAATCAACAAGAAACCTTAAAGAAAAAGTCTCTAGGAAAACAACAACAACAACAACAACAAAACCCAAATACATTGAAAAGATGACATATCAAAAATTGAGCAGGAACAGTTCACAGAATAAATTTATAACACTAAACTTCTACAAGAGAAAAAAGAAGTCTCCAAATAATCTAATCTCCCACAGAAAAAAAATGGTATATCAAACCTAAGGAAGAAAATAATAAAGATAGAAAAAATAATAAAATTGGAAATAGAAAAATTATAGAGAAAAATTAATGAAACAGACCATTGATTTTTTGAAAGGGTCAATAAAGTAAATGAGCTTTGAACAAGAATGACTAACAGGGGAAAATGGACACACAAATTACCATATCAGGAATAAAACAATAAATATCATTACTAACCCTGCATATATGAACATTATAATAAGGAGTGTTAGTCTGCTAGGGCTTCCATTTATCATAGTTCTGGAGGCTAGAAGTCCAAGATCAAGGTCCCAGGACAGTTTTTTCCTCCTCAGATCTCTGTTCTTGGCTTGCATAATGACCAGTTTCTTGTGTCTTCACTGCGAGTGTTCCATTTGGTGTCTCTCTGTCTCTTCCTGTCACGAAATATGTTTTACTCCTATTATCTCACTTAAACAGGACCTTACATTCATAATTTTACAACTTAAAAAAAAAATCAAGCCCCAAATTACTTTTAGTGAGTTTTCTATTAAATGTTTTAAAAAGATTTAATATCATTTATATACAATATGATTCGGAAAGTGGAAAAAAGGAGAAAATACATCTGAGTACATTTTGGAAAGCTAGTATTTCCTGCAAATACATTTAGGGAAAAGTAGTACAACAACAACAACAACTGCAAAACAGTATACCTCTTAGATATTGATTTTAAAATCACTAACATAATATGATTAAACAGAATCACATTACTTATGGTTGAATTTCTACTAGCAATCATTAAGACTTGGCAAAATCAAAGGACATTATTATTTATTTATTTATTCTTTTTTTCAGTTGAGGTCTCATTATGTTGCCCATGCTGGAGTGCAGTGGCATGATCAGTATATTCTTATTAGATTTATAGTCTACAAAAGAATTAGGACATTTGGTATCCTATCATGCCATCTTGATAATGTGCATGGTGTTTTATGTTTCAGATTTGTAAAATATGTGCAGCTAAGTTTAATAAGTATGCTTATCTGTTTTTATTTCAGCTATGTCTTTTTATTTCACTCAAGACCTTTTGCCAGAGCAAGGCATAAAAGACTCATTTTAAAAAATGGTAGTGAGAAAATATGGAAGATGTGGCCTTGATCATTTACATTTATGAGAAGATTGGAAAAGTGTGAGTGAGCATAAAGGTCAGAATGAAGGTTAAAAAGGACTGAATCTATATTCATCAATTATCCATAGCAAAATTTCACGATTTAACAAATTTACCAAAGATTTTGATCAGTGCTCAATCCTTACTGTAAATAAGGAAATTCATACTGAAGAGAAATTCTACAATTGTGAAGAAGTGGAAAATCTTTCAACTGGTTCTCAGGCCTAAATAAATGTAAGAAAAATTGTGCTAGAGAAAAAACATACAAGTGTGAAGAATGTGGGAAATCTTTTAATCAGTGTTCAAGACTTAGTAAATGTAAGATGATTCATAGTACAGAGAAATCCTTCAAATGTGGCAAAGTCTTTAAGAAGAGCTCACACTTAATTATGGATAAGACAATTCGTATTGAGGAGAAACATGACAAATATGAAAAATGTGGCAAGTTCTTTAAACAGTCTTCAACCTTAATTAAACACAAGAAAATGCTGGAGAAAGACCCTACAATTGTGTAGAATGTGGAAAATCCTTTTACCATATCTCAAACCTTATACAACATAAAAGAATTCATACTGGAGAGAACCCCTACAAATGTGAAGAATGTGGCAAAGCCTTTAGACAGACTGCACACTTTATTAAGACATAAGAGATTTCATAGTGAGGCAGTGAGGGACAGGCTAGCACACGTGATTGGACTAAGGAGGGTATGATACTGTCACTTATATCTTACCTTTGCCAAAATCAGGAAAGATGTCACTCTTTCCCCATCTCTCTGCACAGCTCAGTTTCATCTCCCACTTGTGCTCAGATTTTTTTAGAGCATCACACCTTGTTCATCCCAAACTGCCATGAGAACCAGCCTGATGTCTAAGACACTGTCCATTGTGTCAACTGTCTACTGTTCCCTCCAGGCATAGCAGCAATTTGGCCATAATTCACCATCAGCCATCATGCAGTGTGAAAGTTGAGTCATTAGGAGATTAATTATGGGGTAACCTGGGATCTGCTGAAAGTAGAGGAGAAAAATCTTTACTTCCAGGCTTGTGTCTACTGGGTTGTCTTCATCAACCATTTAAGTGGCAAGGCCGACCAAAATCACTCTAAACATAATGATGGTTAAGCATTTTACATTGGAAAATAATTTGCTTCATCTCAACCCACGCCTGATGGGCCAGAGTCCCAGAAATTCTGTTGCTTACCTGATTCCTCAGGAACACGTGCTGTTTGAGGAAGAGACTTTCATGGTAGAGGGCATGTGGACGCAATTAAAACTCATCAAGTTTGACATCTTTGTTTTGGATAAAAATCCCATCACCCACAGCAGTTGGGGATATATCTTAATTCCTGGAGCTGATTTGTGAAGTTTTTCTCTCTAAAAATTGGAAACAACTAGAAGCACTGCTGCTTACATCTGCCATCTTAGTAATGGATGTTCTAAAATTTGTTATGCCCTCAGGGATAGTTCATTTGATTCACATGGTCCTGGATAAATAAATCTAGAGATATTTTGTATTTTCTTAAAATGGTGTAGTAAAGAGCAGTACATAAATGTAAAAGAATTTTAGTTAAAGTTTTGACTTATTGTCCTGTATTGTATGTTTAAATGCAGAAGTAAAAAAATGAATTGTCAATTTTTTGTTCTTTTCCCGAAATTGGTAAGTTACATTAAAAGTTTTAATAGTTTTCTTGTAGTCCTAAAAGTTTCATAAACATGAAAGTTTCAATAAGCAAACAAATAATTTGTGAGTATAGATTTAATTTTCTCCTAGAATTGTATTGGGGTACTGCACTGAAAATATTTGTTTCTATGATCATGCCAAAGGCAGAGAAGGGTAGGACAACAGCAAGTAAAACATACACTATTATTTCCTACCATTTTTAACGTGCCTTTTACTTAATTTAGCATTTATTTTATTGCTCTAGTTTCATTTGCTTTCTAGGGTTATGCTAAATTTGTCTTGTACAGCTTCTGCTTTTTCTTTGTTTTGGGGGTGGGAAGAAGTCTTTGGAAATGTTTGTAATTTTGCTGATGTCTATTTTATTATTTCTGATGCTATTATAAATGTAATAGTGTTCTTTATTTTAGAGTAATTGTAGTCATTGAATAGAAATGCAAATGAATTTGTGTCCTGATATTTTCTTCTAAACATGCTGATTTTTAAAAGGTGGCTCTACTAGTTTTTATTATGTGAATTTTTTGTACATAATGTTCTATCTACAAATAGTATTACTTCTTGATTTCTAATTGAGATGCTTTACAAAAACATACAGTAAGTCTTCTATTATGAATGAGTTCTGTTCTGAAAGTATATTCATAAATCCACTTTGTTTGTAAGTCCAACAAAGTTAGCCTACATACCCAGCTAACACAATTGACTATACAGTACTAACAACAATACCACTGCTTTTACACTTGTTTCTGGACATCCTGGGCTTGAGATAAAGATACTGTACTACTGTACTCTATACAATATTGTACAGTAAAGTACACAAAAGCACCACCACTTGTAGAGGATGCATGCATGTGACAGGGTACACCAGACGTGAACTGGTTTACATGATTGGACATGTGAATGCACATTCACATCTTTGAAAGTTTGCAAGTTGATGGTTCGTATGTAGGGGACGTACTGCATTTTATGTTTGCCTAATTGCTCTGTATAGAAATGCTAGTATAGTATTCACTGGAAATATCACAATTCAGCATCCTCTTTCTCCTGATTTTAAGATTAAAAAAATATGTTTAACTATCTAGTAATGATACTGGCAGTGGGTTTTTTTTAAATACAAGTCTTATATTAGGCTACAGAATTATTCTTCTGTTTTTAATACATTATTTTAAAAATAGCTATTACATTTTGTAAGATACCTGTAGAACATCAATTAAAACAATCATTTAATAAATTCATTTTTGTTATGTGGTGTGTTAAATGTTAAGTCCATTGATATTTTATATTGAATCATCTTTACATTCCTGGGGAAAATCCTATGTGGTCATCATAGGCTATATTTTAGTATCCTCCTGGTTTTGGTTTGCTAGTATTGTGTTAATTTTTGCATCTGTATTTATAAGGGAGATTGGTGTAATGTTTTCTATTTTGCAATGTTTATTTATGGCCTTGACATTATGACTATGAAGGCCTACTGAATACCTTGGGAAGTGTTTTCTGCTCTTCATAGTGTGGAAAAGACTGACAAGAATGGTTAATTTTTTTTTTCACATGTACTTGGCAGAATTCACCAGGGAAGCCATGTTGGCCTGTGCTATACTTAGTTTCAATATTCTGTTTACTGATTAAATTTCATGTATTGGTTTTATCTGTTCAGTATTTTTACTTCTAAAATTATTTTTAATATTTTGTTTTAAAATTTTTTCCATTTAATAAAATATCTAATTCGTTGACATAAAATTATTTATAATACTCATTCCTTATTTCTGCTAGGTCTGTAGTAAAGTAACCTTTTTGTTGCCCATTTTAATTTGAATCTTCTCTTTTCTTAGTCCAGCTTAAATCTTACCAATGTTGTTGATATTTTCAATAAAACAATTTTTGAATTTATTGATTTTCGGTTGTTTAGTAGTGTATTAAGTTAATTCTGCTCAAAATTTTTAATTTTCATCTTGTTTGCTCTTTTTTTTCTGATTCCTTTAGGTAGCGAGCCCGTTTATTTGAGATTTCTCTATTGACATAAGCATTTACAGTTATTTGCCAGTAAATTTTCCTGTGATTACTTATTTTCCTGCATTGTATACATTTTAGTATGTTGAATTTTTATCTCATTTTTATAAAAGTATTTTTTAATTTATAATTTCTCTTTGTCTCATTGAGTATATTGTTTTAATTATGTTAGTTTTAAGTTTTAAAAAATATATACATATATATGAATGGTGATATTTTATACAAGCTTACATTGTTATCTCAAACATTTATCTTTTTTATGTTGGGAACATTTCAAATTTTCTTTTCTGGCTATTTTGAAAAATTAAAAAACTTATTGTCAACTATAGTTATCCTATTGTGCTGGAACACCGTAACTGATTTCTTTTTTCTAGCTGTATTTTTGTACACATTAACTGATTTCTCTTCCCACATATGGTTGAGAACTGCATGCTTCATTGCACTTTTTACCTCAGCATCGCTAATTGGATAGGGCTTCTGGCCACATACTCTTGGGCCCTGAGAGACAGGAGATGCACTCCCATGCATGATTGAATGAGGTAAGAGTGACAGGTTTTTGGCTGCAACTCTTCAGGCAGGGCTTCCTTCGTATGCAGGGACTTGGCACTGCCTGGGAGACATTTTACCTTGCATTTTACCTTGTATATAAGGTAATATATTCCATTTGTGGATAACACACAACACACACACACACACAAACACATACACACACACACATACATACATATATATCTCAGTTCAGAACATCCACATTCCAGGTTCTCACTTAGCCTCGTGTACAGTGGCTGCCACATTGAAGTGCAGCCCTGAGGGCTCTGACTCCGCTGATCTCACAGAGGTAAAGGGCATGAACCCATCTTTTTTTTTTTTTTTTTTTTTATGAGAGTTAGTGAATATATTGTCTACCAACATCTCTCCTCAGGCCCAAGGGTGGAAGAGACAGTGCCTTGAGAAAGTGCAGAGAGCTGCCTTCAGGAAATGTCCACAGGTTTACCACAGCTACCCATCTCCTGCTTGGTGAGAGGCTACCCTCCTTACTGAGATCAGAAATTGAGTGAAAAGTGATGGGGCCCCTAGGAGGAGGGAATCCTGTGTTTTCTGATTTATTGACAGATTGACCATCATTATTTAGATCTGGAGGGAATAATCTAAAATAAAATTTCTTATTTTACTATTTTGTCTTGACCCTAATGGTCAGTCTGTGTTTGTCTGTCTTCTGTTGTGGGAGAAAATGAGTTTAAGCACCAATTATATGCACTCATGTCTTCATGCATTTCTCTACAACTATATACTATCTAACAAGATCCAACTTTAAATTAAGGAAAAAGAAAAACAGTACCTCTAGTATACCTATTGATAGCTTTTAATCAACTGCTCCTCAAATTTTGGCATCCTTTCTGTAATGGGTGTATGTATTATTTAGCTATTGCTGCATAACAAATCACCCCAAAACTTATTAACTCATATTTGAGTGGTCAGCTCTTAAGGCTGGTCTCAGCTGGGCTTTTTCAGGCATGTGTGGTCAGATGCTGGGTAACTAGGTGGCTCTATTTTTGGTCTGAGCTGGTTGTAGAATGAGTTACCTCAATTTTCCCAGTGGTATCTCATTCTTCAGCAGGCTAACACGCGCATGTTCTCACGGAGGTGGCAGGGTTCTGAAAGAAAAGGCAGAAACATTTAAATCCTTTTACATTTAGGCTCAAAGCTAGCACACTACATTCACAGCTTTCTTTTGTGTAAAGCAAATAAGGCTGGTCCTGATCCAAAGTTTGGAACACGAGATTCTGCCTTCACTGAAATCAACTGTAAGAGCATATTATAAAATGCATGGATTCAGAATTGCTTCTATTTTTTGCAGTAAGTATAATTCTGACTTTTCTCACAGATGTGATTTACATTACCATTCCAAGTCGAGAAACTTGTCCAAAACACCAAAGCTACTACATGTCTAGGCTAAGACTAAGGATCAACTCTGCTTGACATCACAGTCCATGTACCCCACAGACCACACTACTTATGGAACTTGTCCGGGCCTTTCAGTTTGTGGTAACACTTATAAGAAAAGTAGGATTTCTTTGAGGTTCTCATCCATCTAGTACCAAAGGGAATAGTTCCCATCAGAGAATGCTTCTGAATCCTCCTGAAAGTACATGGAATAATTTGTTAAAATGCCTGGAAGCTGAATTTAGGAAATCAAGGCTTTGATTTATTTATTTATCATAGGGAAATTTGAAAGAACATATGTGTGCAAATTTTTAAAAATCTCTTTTTGGTATTTGTAGGCTATTTTATGAATTTCTATACAGACTAGATGAAACTATTGTGTCTAAAACAACCACTGGAAATAGGTGACATAAAGATCTGCTGAAAAGATATTCCCTCCTGCAGGAATTTAGCTAAACAGTTGAGTACATCTTAAAGTCATTATTTGATTTCTAAAATAGCAAAGCTATTTTCCAAGGCTATGATGTCATCTCCATAAATATACAATAGATTGTATATCTGGTGGTAATGTGTTGAGTGATACCAGAATGTCAGGTAGAAGGCCATAGGTCTGGTCTGAAATTCACTCACTGGTTGGGCATTTTGGGGTCCTGATGTTTGTGACAAAAGAAATGTGTATATTACTAAATGTAAATTATAGAACATTACAAATAAACTGTATATAAACTGTGTCAAAAATTATAACTGTTATTCATAATTATTCTAAGCGTTGTAATTATTATCACCGGTATTAGAAGTGGGTACTTGGTGTTGCTGCTGCTGCTGCTATTGTTGTAGAAATGGTTAAAAACAAAAATATATATTGAGTAAAGCTCTTCTGCTTGCTCCTGCCGCAGCTCGTGGTACTGCTGGCTTCCTAGTTCAGTGCAGACTCTTCACTTGTTTAATTCCACATATCAGTGACATTATACAGTAATTCATCTTTCTATGACTGGCTTATTTTATTCAGCATAAAATTCTCCAGTTCCATTCATGTTTTACAAATAAATTTTTTTTCTTTTTAAGGATGTTTGTATTCCATTGTGTATATAACCCACAATTTCTGCATTCATCAGTAGCTGGATACTTAGATTTCTTCCATATCCTGACTAGTGTCAATAATGTTGAAGTAAACACAGAGTGCAAATATCTCTGTAACATGCCAATTTAAATTTCTTTAGATATATACCCCCCAGAAATTGCTGGTTGATATGGTATTTATACCTGGTTTTGTGAAGAACCTCTCTATTTTCCAGAATAGCTGCACTGCTTTACATTCTCACTAACAGTGCACAAGGGCTTCTTTTTCGCCACGACCTTGACAACATTTATTATCATTGGTCTTTTTGAAAAGATTCATTGTAACAGTCATGAGGTGGTACAGGCACTGCCCTCCTCTCAACTAAGTGGTCATCAGAATGATGTATTTTAAACCTATAAATGGCCTCAAGCTTTTTCATTAAAAACCAGTACTCATTGTATTAGCAAAATGTCAAACTACTATTCAGAATAACAAAGTCTTGTGAGATAACATGGAGCAGAGAGAGTAATGAGAAAGCTAGAGCCATAACACAGGCACAGAAGCAAGGGCTAGGTGTGTGTGCAGCTGACGGTGAACAAAAAGACACAGAGGAACTAGAAAATATTAGAAAATTAAGCAGGTAAAATTTTTCCTAAATTCACAGAGTCAGTTTTACAGCTTGAGAACAGATATCCTCTTTCCACATGTGGAAACAATGCCACTTCATCTGAATGTTGCAGTCTCTTGCATGGAGATAAAATCTCACTTCAATAGAACCATTTTTAGCCCCATTTCTAACCTGCAGGGAGGGGGAGAGGCAAAAGGTTAAGTTGGTCCCCAATAGGCAGTGGTATAACCAACCCTGCCTATCTAATACATTTTTCATAAAATCCCCAAAGGATTGGGCTCTTAGAGCTTTTGGATAGCTGGATACATGAAGGCTTTTAAAGGGCGAGACAACTGCACCAAAAGAGAGCACTGAAACTCTGGGTGGATGATGTCAAAATTGAATTCTAGAACACCCAGCTGGTGTCAGCTGCAGATTGGCTTTTGATGGGGAGAAATTCCCACACAGTTTAGTGGGAGTAAGTATTCTGTGTTGATTGTTGAGTAAGGTAAAAGGAAAACACTTGTGTTTCTTTGTATTTTTTTCTGTATCTTCCTGAGTTAGAAAACTTTAAAGTAGTTGTGTGTATATGTTGTTCAAGATAAACTTGCCAAACTGGGACCTACAAAGGAAAAGTAAAATGGTTTGACAATCTTAAGAAATGTGGAGAAACAGATATGAGATTCTTTTGCCTCTGGGTCAGGCCATTGTTTTTGTGATCATCTCCCTGGGCAATTCTCACATGCAGCCATAATTGGAATCTGCTGACTTGGAGGAATGATCTTTGTGTTGTAAGCTGCCTAGAGTACAAGGACAATCTTTGTCCTATCTTACTTCAATGTGCCACAGAGAGGTTGGGGAATTTAGTAGATATCATTCACATTTAGGCACAGATAAGAACTTCCTGCAGAGCCTACCACCCACTGATGGTTCCAGCCCAGAAATTTTGATGAAATAATCCCAGTTGGGGCTGGAACATCAGCAGGTCTTAAGTGCCCAGGTGGCTCTAATGCAACATCAAGTCTGGAAAGCTGAGTTTCCAGAAGATTCAATGCTCAGGAAGCTCTTGTTCCACTGAAATAATGAACGGAGTTTTATGAACATCTTGGGACCCGGGGCAAAGAACTGGATGTCTTTGTGGCTTCAAAATAATATGTTATTCAAATGTTCTTAAGGCTGTTTCTCTTCTTGAAAATATGTGAGTATATGCTTGTGTTCCTCTTTAGGACTTAAGAAAATCCATCAAATTAAAAAAAATATTTCTTTATTTTTTTGTGTAAAACAAGGTCTTTAGTCTAAAATATACCTTTAATTTTATTTTAAACATTTTATGAAATGTTTAATTGAAAAAATTTTATTTAAAAATTGTCTTTAGAAATTTCTCAGCTGAATATTTTAAGGAAGGGGATCACTATTTTAGCATACCACGAAGAAAGTAGTAAAAGTTTTGTTAATAAGCATGTTAGGTTTGCCTGTGTGAAGAAAGGTTACCACAATTCACATACATGGGTGACTGAGTGGACCATGGAATCCTCATATGTTGCAGAAAAATAACTTGGAAATACTCTATTTGCTGAGACAGGAGAGAGTCATTTCAGGTTCCTTAATTACCTAAAAATAAATTCTATTTTAAAAGAGACTAACCACCAGAGAGATTACAGAAGAGAGAGACAGAGAGAGAGAGAGAGAGAGAGAGAGAGAGAGAGGAAAAAAATGCTGGAAGAGAATTTATAACCATATTAGCCTAACTGGTGTAACAGGAGGCTGATTGTAAGTAAGAGTGAGGGCTAGAGAGAGCTCAGACACACACACGCAGGTACACAGCACACACACTTGCACACACATGAAAACATATGCACCGTTACTACCTTTGTAGTAAAGAGAGACCAAGGACCTAACTCTCCCTTGGGGAGGCTTTTCCTTCCTTAGTAAAAACTATTGGTCTTTAAATACCAGTTTTCACCTCATTGGTCTCATTGGGTCTGTCCTGGTGGCAGCAGACACCTTCTATAGGTCCCTGGGTTATGGTGGGGAAAAGATGGCCATAGCTTCTCAGTAATAGAGGTCTCAGCCTTGAGCAGAGCAGCATCAAATTTGATTCTGACTCCTGAGATGCTTCCTCAAATCTGACAGCAGAGTTGTTGCTGGAGTCCTGTGGATGAGTTAGGGGTTGTGACAGGTGGTATCCAGCCTTCAGCCACAGTGCAAGACACCTCACCAATTAAGTGAGGAAAAGCCAGGCACTGGAGTGCCCAGAAAGAGGGTTTTGAAAAGCCAGGCAGGGGATAGAACCTGGGGTTCAGTACAAGTGGCCTTCAGAGCACCAATACCTCCTTCACTGAGAATGCACTGAAAGGAAGGTTTTCTGTGCCAAGGTGAAGATACTAAAGTCACCAAAAATGTGCCTGTGTCCACACCTGTCTCTATTCTATGGGTGGATTGCCAATCCCAGTGGATCTCAGCTGTTCCATTTCCTGAGATTTGGCACTCAACATAGATGGAACTGATCACCACTTTGTGTTATTTAGATCGAATTCAAGGGTGTTGTCCAGAGGCCAGGACACAAGTTTAGTTCTCAGAAAGCTTATATTCCCCATGGAAAAGCCATAATTGTCAGAGTCTTGCAAACTTAATTATTTCCATGTATTAGTAATTGTTAGAACCTTGAAAAATATGGTCATATATGTGTGTATGATAAAAATAAAAATAATTTCTAGAGAAAGACTACAGTAAGTTGGGATCTACATAACTGAGAAATAGGTTTATACTAATAAACTTCTCCCAAAAAATACGAATAGAGGGGCCCTGCCACATATCCCTACACACACTATTCTCCCCAAAGTGACTATTGAAAAAAGCATCAGCTTGTATTTAATAGAAGGGATGAGACAACATTAAACTAAAGGATGATGGTCTTCAAGATAGAATACGCTGAGGGCAGGAGTCGAAGTCTGTCATCTCTGAATCTGCAAATGCCCATAATGACCACTGAGCCTTGAACATTAAGAATAAATGAGAAAAGTGGTAAGGAAAAAACAGAACTCCAGGTACCTAGGAAGCTGAGCCCTCACAGACCCTTGGTCTCTCCTTTTCTCTCTAGATTTCTGGCTTCCATTCAAGCCACTGCCTCCAGGAAGAAAAAGACAAGGATCATGTCACTTCATTTTACATTTTATATTCAAGACATTAGATTTGGGAGAGGGAGCATGACTATATGAAAGCATGATATCTCTTGGACTCAAATGCAATACAGATCCAAGTTCAAATTCTTTAAGTTCATGGTGTAATTCAGAATCAGCAGAGGTTGGCCACTGCTGCTGGGAGTGGGGTTTGTCAGGAAATAGGAGATACATGTGGGGATGGGTGACCATGGAGGACCCAAGATTTCCTGAACCCGTAGCAGGTCTTGAGCATCCTCAATAGAGTTTGACTGCGGGGTCCCAGAGCAGCCTTTTGGAGTTAGGTGGAAGGGCAAGGCCGAAAGTGTCCTGGGAGTGGGAGATTGTCCTGTGCACAGGAAAGACTTAATGGGACCAGATCCCTTCAGAACTGGGTCAAACCACCCAGACTCTCTCCATGGACCTCTGCCTCTTGACTTGCCCTTCACAGGGCCCTGCTTATCCTGAACAAGGCCAGCATCAGAGTTCCTCAGCACCACTGCCCTGCACACAAATTGTTGAGGACAAATAGGAGAGAAAGGCAGGGTACAATCAGCATGTTATATAATTCTTACTTTTGGAAAAAAAAAAAATGGGTGCAGGCATGTCCTCAGATCTACCCTGCTCAGGCAGTGTGGTGAGCCGAACTAGATAATGTAGTCACCTAAGGACCATAAAATAAAATATGAGATTGACATACCTGAGGAGACATGTTTCTCCCAGTGCCGGCCCAGAGTCTGTTGAGAGTATTTCACTAAGGACTAGGACACAGTTTCTTCTTGGGTCTCTGGTTGGCCTCATTAACACTACAGTATAGGTCTAACAAACGTGCCAAAAACTGGAAATATGAGGGGGGAATCCCCCCAAAAACTTATTTATTAAAAATTGTGTATATATTCTTACATGATTAAACTTCAGTCACCTTCAAAGTACTCTCCATTTGATGCAGTATACCTATCGAGATATATTTTTCTCTTCTCAATTTTGATTACTTTTAGTGCTTCTGCCATTTTTTGTTTCACCTCTTCCACATCAGCAAAACATTTCCCTTTGAGGATTTTTTTTTTATTTTAAAGATGTGGGGTACAATCTAGGGTTAGGTATACAAATATTCATTATGCAGGCACCTTTGCTGATGAGGCGTGCCCCCCTTCCTCAGGCATATTGCCACTACTGCCAATCCTGCTTCCCTGCTCCACCTTTGAGAAATTTTTTTATCCAAGGAAACAAAAGTCACTCAGGGCGAGATCAGGTCAATAGGGAGGGTGGGGCAGAGGGGTTTTGCCATTTTTTTGGGTCAAAAACTGCTGAACGCTTAGCACAGTGTGGGCAGGTGTGCTTGTAAATCATGAAATGGGCAAACGTTTTGAAAGAATCTCCAGCACTTTGGGAGGCAGAGATGAGAGAATTGCCTGAATCCATGGGTTCTAGACCAGCCTGGGCAACTTGGCAAAACTTTGTCTCTACAATCAATTAAAAAAAAAAAAAAATTAGCCGGTCATGGTGGCGCATGCCTGTGGTTCCTGCTACTTGGAAGACTGGGGCAGAAGGATCACCTGAGCCCAGCAGGTAGAGGCTGCAATGGCTGTGACCATGCTACTGCACTTCAGCCTGGGTGACAGAGTGAGACTCCAACTCAAAAAAAAAAAAAAAAAAAATCCACTGAGGCCAAACATAACTCACAACAACACTAACTGGTACACTGATGTCGATGAGTTCCTAGAACACTTACCTAGTAGGGGAAGCCTTTACTACAAGGGGCCCATCTTCCAAAAGATAATTATGGGGTGGTTTTGGGGAGTCCCCCTCATATTATTGCCAGTTTTTCTAAAGAACAAAAAACATATCACAACATCCAATTTCCTATACTATCTACAATTCAGTTATATTCAAACATTGTAGAATGAAACAGATAGTCACTTACCAAGAGGTAATAATGACAATATTCTGAAGTGCTTTGTATTTCAAGTGTGTTAAAACAGTGATTTACAGAAAGTTCTTAAAAATAATTTTGAGCCGGGCTCGGTGGCTCAGCCTGTAATCCCCCGCCTTGGGAGGCTAAGGTGAGTGTATTGCCTGAGCCCGCGGGTTCGAGACCCACCTGGGCAACTTGGTGAGACCTCATCTCTACAATAAATCAAAAAATCAGCCGGGCATGGTAGCGCATGCCTGTAATTCCGGCTACTCGGGAGGCTGAGGCGGAAGGATCGCCGGAGCCCAGTGGGTCGAGGCTGCAGTGGCTGGAAGCGGCCACTGCACTCCAGTCTGGGTGACAGGGTGAGACTCCAACTCAAAAAAAAAAAAAAAAAAAATAATAATAATAATTTTGTCCCAATGATGCAGTAATTGAAAGCTGTATGAATTCCGTGTTTCCATCCAATTGACATGAGTTCAAAGGCGTTTTCTTTTTCTTGTGGGGGAAGTGTGTAGAGAAGTAAAACTATTGGATTTCTTTGGTAGTAAATTTTTTAAAATTTATTTTTATTTTTTATTTTATTTATTTATTTTAAAGATGTGGGGTACAATTCAGGGTTAGGTATACAAACATTGATCATGCAGGTACCCTTGTTGATGAGGTATGCCCCTCCCTCCCCTAGCAGTTTCCCTCAACTGCCAGTCCCACCCTCCCTCCCCTGACGGTTTTCCACTACTGCCAATCGCTTTTTTATAGCATTATAATTGTTCAAGATCACCTTATGAGTGAGAACATATGGAACTCAGTTCTTTGTTTTTGTGATAAATCACTGAGTATGATAGACTCCAAATCCATCCAATTTTATAATGAATCCTGTGGTTTCATTATAAGTAACAGTGAGAGTATAGCAAAAAACAAGGCTGAGCAGGTAAACCTCGAAGGAAAGTATTCCACTTATACCTGTCCCTATTAATAGCTGTGTCTAATTTTTGAAAGTGTATTGAAGGTGGGCTGGTTTTCTATAGATAATGCAGATAAACAGATATTTAATGAAATATATTTCTAGGAAAAACAAAGGTTAATATCTGGAATAGTTTATAAATTAACTTTTAGAGTTTCTGGTGTGTCTTCAGAATGCAGTACCAACCCTATGGATTTGGTGATGTAATTTGAATGAGGCATTTAAGTGGACATTTTGTGACGTTTATATAAAATATGAAGAAAAGATTGACTACATTAGCCTGGAGAATTGTACCCAGGAAAGACTTCAGGATGCAATTCAAATTGTAGAAAATAATAAAAACTCAAAAACAATGAACAAGAAAATTTAAAACACATATAACTGTAGTTTCTTTTGAAACATAATTTTCTCCTTCAAATCTTCTACTAAACACAAATTAAAATAGGACCAGTTATTTGTAAAATAAGTTTTAAATTTAATATCTTTAATTTGCCTAAAGTACTATAATTATTTGTCATATAGATTCTTTTAAAATTGGCATTGTTGAAACTCTTTTCATAAGTTATCTCATTAGATTCTTCATAAGCCTCTGAACCCAGCCAAAGCCTGGTAGAATAACATATATTTCCAAACACATCCCATTACCAAAAAAACAAACAAACAACAAAAAAACCCAAAAACCAAAAACAACCCTAAAAACAGATTCCTATTTAACTTATGCAAATAATCATACTGTCATAAATCAATAATCACAAATAGTTTCTAAATTCTGGAAAAATTAGGTAGAAAAATCTATGCTTCAAATTTTGCTTACAAGAGCATACTTTACTCATTTGTTAGAGGCTGTAAATAGCTCCAAGAAATAGGTTTGGTTTTTTTTTTTCTGAAAAATGTAACAAAAGAATTAGCAATACTTCAAATAAAAAGGTTACAAAATTACTTGGTTTCTATTAATTCAGTTTTTGCAATTAACTCTTGTTCTGTCCTATACTGGGCTAACAGTCTTCATGAGGACATAAGTTTTTGTTTGTTTGTTTGTTTTTTGTTTTTGAGTCCTGGAAAATAATATATATTTAAAAAAATAAAACAATAATTGTTGATGACTGGGCCTAAGTAAGCAAAGTCTAAAAAAGATTTCAGACACCATTCTTAGGTTTTACAACAGGATACTGTTTATACAACAATTTTCCTGACCATCATTATTACTCACTGGTCCTCAGCCATTACGGAGGCAGACAAGGAGAAAAGTGCAATGGGAGTTGCAATCCCTGAAGATTGAGGGTGCTTTTCATCTTTTAAATGACTTCTTGTCTCCCCAAGCAGTCATACGTTATACAGGGAAGCTTCGCCTCCTCCCCAGGGGTGAGACATGAAGGTAATTGTAAATAAGCGTAGAAGCAACATATTTGTTAATTTCTAATCATAGCTGATATTAATTCCATGTAGGCAGTTTTATCATAATCATTACTATTGGTAACACATTTGGACATATCAGAACTATAGGAACTTTATACAATTTTGGAACACATTCCAACGATACACATAAATATAACCTTAGGAAAGTTAAACACTCTTTCACATTTGATAGTGCTTCCAGTGTGATTTTAGCATCCTAAATGAGTTAAGTGTATCCTTGAATTTCAGGAAAACCTAACACTAAAAGTTTTTTAAAAAGTCAGAAAGACTAAATTGAGAACTTGAAATTTTTATGTTGGAAAGTTTAGTACATACTCAAGGTTTTTAAAGCATGCTATCATAACACAAGATTACAGTTTATTGTGAAATAGTCATGCATGTAACCAAAATGATAATTCAAAGATTTTGAAAAGCAAAAACCTTCCTCTTTGGTAGCGGAGATTCATTTCCTTAAATAGTAAAAAGACAGCAGGGGTCAACTGAAACTGTTTTCTTTCCTCCTTTTTTGTTATTTACTTAAAAGGAAACAAAAACTTTTCATTATCTCTTGAAATTATACAAAAATCTTGTTTAAAAGAGAACAGCAAATTTTATTCTTGCATAATTATGTCAGTAGCATTGAAGTTAATTTTAATAAAACACTATAATCAAATTTATTTAACTTTAACTTTGCCACAAGGTAAGATTTTTATAAATATCCTAGAATTTTTATTAAAGGACAGATTAGTGTTTTGAGAAATCACTGTTATTTTAAAATAATGGCATTCTGGCCCAACATCAATGTAATTTTGATAATAATGGTTAATTCATGAAAAGAACTAAATAATTCCCTTTAGCAAGTGTGATCATTTATAAAATTTCTCTCATACATTTTTTATAAACTTTACACAGATTATCTATGACTTACACAGCCTATCTGCAATATGCTTGGACTTTCTGTTTTGCTTTATACTTCCTTTTTCCAAAAAAGTCACAAGAGCCACAAAATTTACAAGATTCTTTTTTATATAAAATTATCCTTTTGCTTTATAACCTTATTTACCAAAAATACATATTGATATTCACAATTTACAATTCTCTCTCCTACTTATTATTTTTTCATAAATAACTTTTCTGAATTTATAATTTGAATTAATCATTTACTAATCTTCAATAAAGACAAGACTATTCCTTTTTTTACTCAGTTTTAAATGAGTATCTAGTGTTTGCATTTAGTTAGAACTGGCTGAATTGTATAAGAAATACAAAATTTGGGGGCTGCAATGGATCTCTGCTGAGGTCTGGGTTTAGGCATATTACAACATGACTGACAAGGAAATAAGTCATGCTGTAAAAATGTATTAATTAGAGTTGGTTTATTGGGGTCAATTTAAAGGATAAGTGAGATGTTTAATTCTTGGAATGCCATCAACTTCCCCTGGAGAGCAAACGTAAAAAGAGGGCCAGCATGGGTGGCCAGTACCGAATGGCTGACACTTGTGTTAATTAAGAAATCAATCTGGTTTTCAGCAGCTTAATATTTACCTGAGGGATTTCTGGGGTGATGGTAAAACTGGTGCTGGGGAACAAGGTCCTAGAGGCAATTGCATTTCAAGTGTCCCCATTGACCACATTTATAGCAACACATACCATCCCTCTTAACTGGTTTGCTTAGGGTGGCTGGAGTTTTGCCCCAATGTAATGGCAACAGCTAATTGGTTGACCTGGTTTAGCTCTGCTACGACCCATGCTGGTGTCTTTCTTTTTCTTTCTTTCTTTCTTTCTTTTTCTTTCTTTCTTTCTCTCTTCTCTCTCTCTCCTCTTCCTTCCTTCCTTTCCTTTCTCCTTCCTTCTTTCCTTTTTTCCTCCCTTCCCTCCTTCCCCTCCCTTCCCCTTTCTTTCTTTCTTTCTTTCTTTCTTTCTTTCTTTCCTTCTTTCTTTTCTTTTTTTTTCTTTTCTTTCTTCAATGTCTCAGTTGTTAGAAACCTTAAAATCTTCTCTAATTGGAAGTTTGGCATCTGTGGTCCTAAATCTAGCTTCTGGAACTTTTTCTGGATGCACAGAGTTGAGTGGTTGATAAAATAAATTCCTAGAAAGATTTGTGTTTCTGTATATCAGGGTCTAATTTGGTATACTTTTTTTATATACTCAGTTTACCTTCCCTGGAAAAGAGCAGTACTTCCTCTGGACCCTGCATAATTTCCTTCTTAATTTGTATTTAATGCCCCATTGAATAAAATTTTGTTTCTAAAGTGGTACTATAAAGCCATAAATGCCTGCATATAGGGAACTTTCGGCCATTTCTGTTCTTGTCTACAAAATAATTCTAATTGCAATATGGTATTAAAACTAAAAGCCTTGTTCTCTGATAATTTGTATTAAATCCCAAACTTATTGCAATAAAGTTAACTTTTTTTTTGTTTTAAACTGATCAATATAAAGTTTTTTAAATTATTTAAATTTGACCCAATGGGAATTTTGTGGTTATAGAGTAATGCTCATTTTTTCATTCACGCTCAAGGGAAAATTCTGAAACAAAAAATAAAGGCCTTTAACAATTAGCATAATACTATAAGAAAGGGATTGGCAGTAGTGGGAAACTGCCAGAAAAGTGTGTGTGTGTGTGGGGGGGGCACATTTCATCAATAAGGTACTTGATCTCAAACCAGGTGAAGTGGCGGGGCCAAAGTAAGGCCCAAAACTTTACCAATACAATGACATTTGTATACCTAACTCTAAATTGTACTCCACCTCTTTAAAATAAAATATAGAAAAAAACATTTATTCCAGGTGTCCCTGGGTCCATGAGGCCTCTCGAGCTGAGTATCCTCTACCTTCCTTGTGCCTGAATATGTAGGAGTTCCCTTGAGTACCTTGTGGCTTGAAGTTGCAAATGAAACACAAATGAGGTTTAATCAGGCTTTCCAATACCGTTGTTTGAAATGGTCTAATGCCTATGCTTTTTGGAATGAACAGACCAGTCATTTGGATGGGTGAGTCACCTTTGTATTGAGGTATTGAAAAATTTAAGATAATTAAAGTTAGTTAAATGGTCTGCTCTTACTCATTTTCAACAGTGAGCAGATAGATTTTCTAGGACCCTCTGTAGAGCACTGAATTTTAGTTTAAGAGGTACTGAAGGTTGGCATAAGGCTTTTGGAAAAGGAGTCATCAGGTGTGGAAAATCAGGCAAGAGTGATTAGTTCTGATGCCTTATTGTAGAACACAGAGAGCACTCCATATCTAAGGCTTCATCTGTCCAACAGAAGAAGTTAGCCAGGTGCAGAAACATAACCAAACTTTCTTTTCCAAAAACCTTTCAGCAAACCTCACATAATAAGCAGTGGTGCTATCTAGCAATAACTTAAAAAAATAGGGGCTTGTCATTTTCTGGAGGAGCAATTGGCTTCTGGTGCCAGGTATGAGATTTATGTCCCTTCAACATATGGTAAAGTTGTAGGAAGCAAGGTTTAAGTACATACTTTAAAATAGTTTTCTGCACTAATTCCCAGAATGCCCAAATGCCTGCTTGAAAAAGAAAATTATTATTATTATTATTATTTTTTGAGTTGGAGTCTCACTCTGTCACCCAGACTGGAGTGCAGTGGCCACTTCCAGCCACCGCAGCCTCGACCTGCTGGGCTCAGGCGATCCTTCCGCCTCAGCCTTCCAAGTAGCTGGAACTACAGGTGCGCGCTACCACGCCCGGCTAATTTTTTGATTTGTTGTAGAGATGAGGTCTCGCCAAGTTGCCCAGGTGGGTCTCGAACCCGTAGGCTCAGGCAATCCACTCACTTCAGCCTCCCAAAGTGCTGGGATTACAGGCTGAGCCACCGAGCCCAGCTGAAAAAGAAAATTATTAAAATTTTTGAATGGCATAGGCAGCCTTTTCCTGTCAGCGGGATTCTCGAACCGGAGGAAAGGCTTAAAAATATATATGGTCACATCTAAAAGACTTTCTGTTTTATAAGGACAAATAATTGTTTGTAATCCATCTTGGCAAGGCTCAAATCTTTAGAATCAGATTTGCTTCTAAATAATCTGGCTGCCAGCATTTGAAAATAAGAACAATTTGACTTCTTAAACACCAGAAAAACAAAACAAAACATTTTGTGCCAATTCCAATCAGAAATACTTTCCTCCTCCTTTCTATTAGAACAGTGAGAATGAAACATGAAAGGAAGAAAGGTGGCCTTTTGGTCACTTGAGTCTCAATTCTGCATAGTGTAGGGGTCAGGCCCCTTCCCACCTCCATTAGCCTGTGTTTGAGGAGGGCCAATAACCTGACTGGAGGGAACAGAGACATGATGACAGAGGAGAGATTTAGTAGGTCACCCTGAGAAAGAAAAGGAGTGAAAGTGGAAGCAGCAGAGACTGGGGATGGGGGTCATGGCCATTCTTACAAATCCATGAGGTGATGGTGATTGCCAAGCTTCTCACACCCTGGGCTTCAGCACCAGAAATGTTGGGTGGAGTGCAGGATGCTCCCTGGGTTCTTTGGCCCACCACAGAATGGAATTTCAGAATGAATCAACTCAGGCATGCACATTTTACAAGAAAGAACATGCTTTTGCTTTTGATAAGAAGCTTTATATATCTACACAATGATTATTATGTTAACCACGAGCTAACCCATTCAAATGTGTTATGTATACATACACACACATATATATGAAATGTATACATATATACATTTCACAATTACTGAACTGCTTATAGAAAGTCATCATAGTAAAGAAAGTCCTTTTTAAAAACCATTTACATTCTTAAGATAAATTCTAATGTTTTTTCTATAAGAATTTTAGCTTGCAAAAGTAACACTTATGCTAAATATCTCAAACAATCACTATTTTTGGCTTGAAATACTGATTATAATTTTTTAAAGATAGAGATCAAACACGACTTAAAATGATATAACATCATATGTGATAGCAGTGAGTTCTTGAAAATGAATTCAGAAGTCTAAATATCTTAAATGTTTTATGTTGTGTCAATTTCAATACTCTAAATATCCCATTTTATTCCTTTTGTCAAACACTATGTTCTGAGTACTTTTTTTCTGTCAAGATGAGTAGAAGCAGATCCACAGGAAGCAGACAACCAGCTTTTGAAAGGTTCCACGTGGAATAAAACACTTCCCTCACCTTCACCAGTTTATCCAGATTTATTGCCTAGCTTGTCTTCAGTAACCACTGCTTTCTATAATCTTGGTCTGTATGTTTACCTCTGTTGAGATTGGGCATCCTCTGTGATAGATTTACACATACTGCCTCTGCTTTCATTCCTGGCTATATTGTGGCATCAATTTATGTTCTCAGATCGGCTTTCAATTAATATTCTTCCGTTGTCACTCTAAATTTTTAATATTTGAGAGACATAAGAGAGAATGCTCTACTGATGGTAAAAAGTCTTTGTTGCTAATATTAAGAAGTGAAGAACAAAGAGTGAGCAATGACTTTTCTGGCATAGCTTGGACATGTAATTGATTAGGTACTGAAAAATTAGCTGTGGATAAATGGCCTTTACCCAAGTGGCTGTCAAATACACACACACACACACACATACACACACACACACACACACACACACACACCCTGTTTTTACACCTAAGACTTCTGTACATCTACTTCAGACAGGCATATATCTGGTGGTATTTTGCTGTATTACGTTGCTATTTTCTTTTAAAACCTACATTAGTTATTCCCTTTTGCTTTATTGTAGTTGTTCAAGAGTCTTGAAAGTTCCTCTAAGGAGAATGGTCATACACTGTGTTTTCCTTGATCTCCCAAATTATGCAAAGAACAGCCTTGAGCAGACTTTCTTGTTGTAGAATATTGATGATTCACATTTAAGTAAAATCTATTCCAAAGCAAGTTTTAATTATTCTATCATGTACGATTTATTTAATTGCTGATTAGGTAACAATCAAGTTCAGTACTATGTACTTTCCTTAATAGATATTTTGGCTTAAAATAATCTCAAAGATATAAGAGAAAATATCTCTATAGCTTTGTTAGAGTGATACTAATAGCACAAATTTATCAGAAAATCCCTACTTGGATATGTCTATAAAGAGGAATGCATAGTTCTTCAAATGCTTCTCTTCATTGTAGTAGCCTTCAGCATCACCAACACAGATGGTAAGCAGTGACTTCATATAATGCTCTGAAACAAAATTTTGAAAATAAAGAAATGTAATGTGTTTGAAATAAAAAGTTATAGTAGCTCTTAAAAAGCATCATAATTCCTCTGAACTGTACTATGAAAGAGTCATGGACCATTGGCCTTTACAAAATTATTTACTTTTCTCTTCAAAAGATTTAATAAATTTAACAGAGAACAGTGCTTCCTGAGTACTCCAAATACTAATCCTCATGAAAGTTATTTTAAAAATACTCCAGTTATAATCAATAGTACATATTTATATAGAGTTGATTAAATCATAAGAACAATAACTTACATTAGGATGAAATCTCAACTTTAGGAAAAAAGTCTATTATTATTATTATTATTATATATCAGTGTAGTGTCTAGAGAGCATATTGAAAATACGCCTCAAATGTTATAAAAATGTTTGTACAGGCATACAGATCAATGGAACAAGACCGAGATTCCAGAAGCAAAGCTTCAATTTTTCAACCAACTCATTTTTGACAAAAGTCTCCAACAAACACCACTGGGGAGAGGAGAACCTATTCAGTAAATGGTGCTGGGAAAACTGACTGATCACAAGCAGAAGATTGAAACAGGACCCCTACCTACCACCACACACACAAATAAACTAGATGGATCAAAGACCTAAACGTAAAATCTCAAACTATAAGAATCTTAGAAACTGCAGGAGACACTCTTATGGAAATTGGAACTGGCAGCCAATTCCTGATCAAAACCCCAAGTGCCCCTACCATAAGAGATAAGATAGACAAGTGGGACCTCATCAAACTGACAAGTTTCTGCAAAGCAAAAGAAACCATCAAGAGAACAGGGAGGCAGCCCACAGAATGGGAAGACATATTCGCCAACTTTTATCTGACAAAGGCCTAACATCTAGGATCTACAAGGAACTCACATGTGCTGAGAAGAAAAAAACAAACAGCCCCATTAAAAAGTGGGCAAAAGACATGAATAGACACTTCTCAAAAGAAGATATACAAGCAGCCAACAGACACATTAAAAAAAGCGATGTCTCATTAATCATCAGGGAAATGCAAATCAAAACCACATTGCTATATCATCTAACCTCAGTAAGAATGGCATCATTAATAAAACAAATAACAACAGATGCTGGCAAGGATGCAGAGAAAAATGAATGCTTCTACGCTGCTGGTTGGAATGCAAACTAGCACAACCTCTTTGGAAGACAGTGTGGCAATTTCTGAAAGAACTAGAAATTGACCTTCCATATGACCCAGCAATCCCCCTACTGGGAATATACCCAGAGGAACTCAAATCATTCTACAAAAAAGATACCTGCACATGCATGTTTGTTGCAGCTCTACTCACAATCGCAAAAACATGGAACCAACCATGCTGTCCATCGAAGCTGGACTGGATTTAAAAAAAAAAACATGGTACATATAGATACAATTGGAATATTATGCAGCCATAAAGAAGGACAAACATATGGACTTCACAGCAACTTGGATGGATTTGAAGTCTATCATACTCAGTGATCTATCACAGAAACAAAGAACAGATTACCATATGTTCTCACTCACAAGTGAACCTTGAACAATTAACATAATACTATAAGAAAGGGATTGGCAGTAGTGGGAAACTGCCAGGGGAGGGGGCGTAGGATTGGCAGTTGAGGGAAACTGCCAGGGAAGGAAGGGGCACAGCACACCTCATCAACAAGGTTACCTGCGTAATGAACATTTGTATACCTAACCCTGAATTTTACCTATCTTTAAAATAAAAAAAAATTTAAAAAGTTCATACTTATTAATGTACTAATTCTATCTTAAGAAATACATATTAAAAAGTTATCAACTATTGATAAATACAAAAATTTATGCAAAAACTATACACCATAATATTATGTATAATGGTGAAAAACTAAAAAGTTTTGCATAATAATATGAGGTAGTTTATAAGGCTGAGCATGGTTGCTCACATCTGTAATCCTAGCACTATGGAAGGCAAAGTTGGGAGGATTGCTTGAGCCCAGGAGTTTAACACCAGCCTAGGCAACATCATGAGACTCATCTCTACAAAAATTAATATACATATTCATTTAATACTTATTTGTATATAATATATATAATTTGAGGTAGTTTATGTACTTTACAGTTTCTACAAGACAACATAATTCAATAGAAATATTCCTTTAGGCAGCAAAACATAGTATCTATTTTTAGAAGACCAAAAGTTATGTGCCTTAAGTCATGAAATTGCTATAACAAAATCTGATAGGTTACATGCCTTATACACAACAGAAATTTCTCATAGTTCTGAAGGCTGGCAAGGCCAAGATCAAGCTGCATACTGATTTGGTGTCTGCTGAGAACCTTCTTCCTCATAGACAGCCTTCTCACTCTAACCTCACATGGCAGGAGAGACAAATGTGCTCTTTTATGACTATTTTATAAGGATATTTATCCTATTCATGGGCTTCACCTTTATTACCTAAAAACCCCCTGAAGGCCCCACCTCTTAATACCATCATACTGGGGTGTAGAGTTTCAGCATATAACTTTTGGGGGACCACAGACATTCAGATCAGAGAAGAAAAAACTTTTATTACTGGTTATTTGTGGTGAAGAATTAGGGTCATTTTATTTTTCTTTTATAGTATTCTATAATTTCTAAGTTTTCCCAAAACATTAATATTGATAAGTAACTATTATTATAGAATTACCTTTGTTAAAATCAATATCATATTAATATTATTTTACACAAATTTATGTTATTATAATTCATTGCTTTAAGTGCACATAGTTAAGTTGTATTAATTATATATAAATATAAGCAGAATTTGAGGTGGTTATGATTACAGTAAACATATAAGTGCCAATTTGTTTATTTAGAAAATGAGTTATGACTCATATTTCTCAATGCAAAATGTTTATTATTATTAAAAGAGTTTATGGCTTTGAAAATGGATGCAAGGAGAGTTTTACCAAAGACAAAGAAATAAGAATTCTCTTAACTGCTTCATCAGTTCTTCTTGTGGGAAACCACTTCAATTCCTCAAAGATCTATAGGATCATCTGTATTATGTGATTTCTTATTATTGAATTACTTCTGCATCACTCTTTCAATAAACTAAAAAGTTGTGTTTTACAATTAAGAATTTTGGTTGAAAGCAATGTGATCAAGGGAATAGCACTTAGCTACACACAAAATATAAGATGTATTTTCAAGTTCCTGTGCTTGAATTAAGACTCTGCTCTCCTCCTCTTGAAATTCTTTATAATGTTTTGTACAAGGAGCCAAACATTCTTATTTTTCAGTAGGCCATCAAAATTACATATATAGGCCTCTATATTCTGATAATTCTTTGCTAGGTTTTGTAAAAATCTAAAATTTAAAGTATAAGAATGAAAAAAATTGGCTTGTTCAGTACTGCATCATTGTTTCATTGTCCCTGTGGGCTAAAGCAATAAGGATAAGTAAAGTTTTACATAATTAGTAATGTAGAATGTCTCCAAATTACCAGTTTATGATATTTAACTGGCTGTGCTACCATGTATGGCAAAATGAGAGGAGATCCGAACTGATCTAAGAAACCTCTTCACAATTAATGTAATCTTGCTGCAAAATATGTTTTTTTCCTGAGTCTGGTCATACTTTACAATTTAGCTCTTTAAGCACAAATACAGGAAATGAATATTTTTTATGAATAAATCAATACTTTTGCTAAAAACACATCAGAAAGGAATCAGTTCTGCTACTGAAGTGAAGGACTTCTGTTAGCACCTGTTTGATGTTCTAAAAGCTGTCTGATGACTAAAGTAGATTATCCCTGACTAAATATTTAAGATTTTAAACTCCACCATTAAGTTATTTAAATGAAAGCTTTTATCTCAGTTTCAGAAAGAGTAAAATGTGGGTCAAATGTGGGCCAGTCATGTATAGGAGACTTATTTTGATATTACGAAATGGGGATTTTTCACATTGCTCTTTGTGTTTTTCCTTACAGCAGATCTATTTCACTTCTGACAATTAGACTTCTGCTTATGGTTTTATTACAAACAAAACTCCTAAGAAATACAGTAACGGAGTGGTAGGAAATAAGAAGATGGTATCTTAAAATCAGTCTGTCCCAGATGACTGTGCATTTTGTCTGTAGCCCTTTGCTCTTCCCTCTCTTTCAAACATTGCTGTCTTCTCCACATCCCAAAACTCACCTGTGTGACTGTTCTCTCTCCCTTCTGCACTTACAATGTCTTATGCTCTTCTATTTTACTTTTTAAATGTCTTGTAATCTTTGTTTCAGCACCATGGCTTTGACTCTGACCCTTACCATGTCTCAACAGTTTCTTTTCTTTCTTTCTTTCTTTCTTTTTTTTTTGAAACAAGTGTCAATAGTCTTTTCAAATGGAGTATTGGTGACATCTAGTGGCCAGAAAAATACAATCTACTTTTTGATGTTTGAATGTTTGGGAAATAGATTAACACACTTCATAATTTGAGGTGATTCAAGTGAATAATCTAGCCAAGTGTCAAAATTTAAATTGTGGATCATACATTTAAAGTTCACTTGAGAAAAAACACAGAAGAATTATTTGGTTCAGCATTGGTTACAACAACTTTTTGACAAATATTTAATGTTTGAAGTTCTCATTTATCAAAATTTTGATTACTTGGAAATACAATCCTGTTTACCAACAAGCCATTTATGAATAAACAAACATTTCTTTGTGCCTTGTAGCACACACGGAACATGGATACTGTTTTTATTTATTATTGGAACAAGTAGTTCTTAATTTGGCTATAATTGGGATTGGAGTAATTGTGGTTACTTTATTTTGCTCATTTACAAGAAAGCTTTATTCTGTTTTTTGCAGGAGTTGGTTTTTAGGAGACAAAGACTGTGGATATTATCCTGTAGCATTGCCCAATATGCTAGTTCAAATAAATTTTTAATCAAATCAACTTTTTTTCCTTAGAAATAGAATAAAAGAGAAGCAAGACTGTGAGCATTGATCTTCCTTCTGTGTTCTGAGGTTACACAGATTATCCTTGTGCATTAAAAAAATTCTTTGCAGAAGATATATAATAAAACATTCTTGATTATTAGCATATTTTCCTAGAATGTCGCTACTTTTAAGATGTTGATTTGTAAAAATTACTTTGAGGATAAAGTTGATTACTATAATTACTGGGTCTATAATCCCAGCACTTTGGGAGGCCGAGGTGAGAAGATGGCCTGAGCCCATGGGTTTGAGGCCAGCCAGGGAAACTTGGTGAGACCTCATCTCTACAATACATCAACAGATATTAGCTGGGCATGGTGGCACATGCCTGTAGTTCCAACTACTTGGAAGGCTGAGGCCGAAGGATAGACTGAGCTCAGCAGGTCAAGGCCGTAGTGGCTGGCCATGATTGCAAACAACAACAACAACAACAACAACAACTGTATTATTGGATTATTTTAAATAATTTGAGTTTTCAAGGCTATGGCATATGCATAACAATCTCTTTGAGCCTTTATTCTTTTTTAAGTTTCAAGCACATATGGATAAGGAGTGCATTTTCTGATACACTTACATGTTTGTTATTAAAAAAAAAAACAACCAAATGCTCCCAAGGATGTGTGATAAATTATCACACCATATAATGAAAAATAATTTTTATTTAATTAAAATATAGCTTTAGAGTTTATTTTCATCTAGTTATCTCTTTAAGTACCTTTTGAAAATAACACTTGATATTTACAAATACCCACTGACATTATTTTGTGTTTTTAAACTTCAGGAATGTAGCAATTCCTTGCTCTGAGTTTGTAAAATAGCCATATTTTCTGATTGATGCCACACGTGTTGGACTTACAGAAGTATGATGCTAGGTCCACAGAAATCTTCAAAAACATTTGGATTTCCTAATTTCTGCACATGCTGAGAAACACTAAAGCACATGAGAAAAATGGATCCCCCCAAATCCATACTTCTTTAATACCTATATTTGATACAGTAAACGGAACAGTATTTTTATTCAATGAATCTTATTTTTTGGCATATAGACCTTTTTTTAACTTGGGCATACTTTCTTTGAAATGTATATATTTACATACAAGTTCATAAATAGGAATCAATATTTAAATAATTTTTTGAGAAAATAGGCATGACTTATAGAAAAATTCTAAAAATATATGGATATTACTTACATAAATTGTAACATATATTCTATAAGTAAAATAAACTGGTTTGCCTTGAACACAGAGAACTAGGAAAAAGTAGAGAGAAAAGAGGAAACACTGAGTATGGCAATACATATTTTCTTCAGAATTTGAGAAATAATAAAAACACTTTTCTGTTATAATTCTCACGTTGCATTATAATTTTAACACTTACAATAATGGTAACAACAAAATCCATACAAAATAGAAAGCAACCATATTATAATAATTCAAGCCAATTTTCATTTGTTCTTTCTCTGTCTCCTGAAACAGTTTGGTTCCTTCATGCAGTCTAGTGAAAAAATATTTATCTTCTTTATCTGTAAATTAAATAAACAGAGCTTCAGAGAGATCTATTAGCCACTATTATAGATTTTTTAATTGGAGGATTCAAAGTGATAGAGCTCCCATGCAATATGTTCTTCTTTTTCAGATGCTATTTGTGGTCCTTTATAGATTTCTGAGTGGATCTGATGTCTCATGAAGGGAAACTGCATGGCCCAATATAGACCAGCTATAGAAATCATCTACTCAAAACTGATGATTTCTAAAACAACTAGAAGTTGACCTTCCATATGACCCAGCAATCTCCCTACTGGGAAAATACCCAGAGCGACTCAAAGCATTCTACAAAAAAGATGTCTGGACAAGAGTGTTTATTGCAGCACTATTTGCAATAGCAAAAACAAAGAACCCACCATGCTGCCCATCAAAAGTGGACTGGATAATGGAGCTCCTGGCTCCCCCCCTGGCTGCACCTCCTCAGCCGGCCCCAAGCCGCCGCCGCCTATGGAGGCCCTCGGATACCACCTTGTGGAGATCTGGGTTCCCTCGCTGGCTGCCCTGCTCCGCCCGGCACCCAGCCGTTGCCCGCTCCCTCCCTGGCGGGGGCACCGGCCGCGTCTGAGGCCGCCACAGCCCGCGGAGGCCCTCCGTGCCCACCCCTCAGAGCTCTGGGTCCCCGCCCCGGCTGAGGTGCCCAGCCCCATCTCAGGCTGCCGTCGCCCAGGGAGGCCCTAGGTGCCCGCCCCTCCGAGCTGCGGGCTCCACGGCTGGCTGGGGCGCCCCACCAGGCCCAAGGCCGCCGCTGCCTACGCAGGCCCCGGCACCCGCACCTTGGCGCTCCGGCCCCTGCCCCGGCTGAAGTGCCCAGCCCTGTCTCGAGCTGCTGCCCCTGTGGAGGACCCGGTGCCGGCGCCTTGGAGCTCTGGGCCCCTGACCGGGCTGAGGCGCCCAGACCCGCCTAGAGCCACCACTGCCCGCGGAGGCCCTACTGGCTCGCCCCTCAGAGCTTCGGGCTCCCCCCCACCCGACTGAAGCGCCCTACCAGGCCCAAAGCCGCCCCCGCCCATGCAGGCCCTTGATGCCGCCCCTCGGAACTCTGGGCCCCTGTCCTGGCTGAAGCGCCCAGCTCCACCTTAAGCCACTTCCCCCACGGAGGCCCCCACGCGCGTGCCTCCGAGCTCCCCGCCCCTGCCTGGGCTGAGGCGCCCAGCCCCGCCTCGATCCGCTGCCCACACGGAGGCCCCCAGCACCCGCGCCTCAGAGCTCTGGCCGCCGCCTCCGAGGAGGCCCTTGGTGCCCACCACTTGGAGCAACAGGCTCCATCCCTCACTGAAGCGCCCTGCCAGGCCATAAGCCGCTGCTGCCCGTGGAGGCCCTCAGTGTCACCCCTCATAGCTCCGGGCCACCTCCCTGGCAGAAGCACCCAGCCCTGCCTCAATCCGCCACCGCCCACCTGCGGAGTCCCTCGACATACATCCCTCGGAGCTCCAGGACCCCTCCTGGACTTAAGCGCCCCACCCTGCCCCAAGCTGCTGTCACCCACGGAACTCCAGGCTCCCTCCCCGGCTGTAGCACCCAGCCCCACCCCAAGCCTCCACCACCCAGCGAGGTCCAAGGCTCCTTTCCCATGGAGCTCTGGGCTCCCTTATTGGCTACTCTACCCTGACCCCCAGCTACCCTGACCCCTATGCTGACCAGCAAGGCCCAGCAGTCTCGCATTCCACCACCCCCAACTTGCCCCTGACCACAGTGGGACCAGAGAACAGCTGGAGCTCAAGACCAATCAGAGACCTGCATGGCCCCATGAGCTCCACCCAGCTCTGTGCATCTTCCAGCCTGGGACCTAAGAACAAAGAAAAAGAGGCCCAAGCCACATGTGACACGCCAACCTACAGCACCTGGCTGTCTCTCACTCTGCCCACCCCCCCAAGCTGGATCCAGCTGCAATAGAACCTGGGATCATCTGAAGCCCTGTGACCAGGCGGAGACCTGTAGTGACTTGCCCTCCCAGCTCTGTCCAACCTCCAACTTGGGAGCTAAGATCTCATGGTTGTGTAAGGGAACAGTACATATTAAGGAGGTTGGTCAGCTTGTGTGTCTGTATGATTGTATGTCCTAGTTTGTTGTTGTCGCGGTTGGTTTTTGTTGTTGTTGTTGTTTGATTGTTTGTTTTTATTTTTGTTTTCTCTTACTCTTATCTGTTTTCAGGTCTA
>CAUYQG010213283.1:0-10370 GCA_963574415.1 Tarsius wallacei | reverse complement strand
ACTCCCAGGTTACCAGGAACATACATGCAGGGCACAGGATACAGGATTCGGGATTTGCCACTTTGAGATGGCCTATACCATGGGGTCAGTATCAAACACTATCACTTTCAAAGAGGCATAATTCTAATAATAGAAGGGTCTCAATGTCTCCCGTTATTTAGATTTTCAATCTTTTCACAGAAATTTGTAAACTACATTACAAAAAGAAAACCCTGTGACAAATTAGAAATCCCAATTCTAGGTTTATAACATGTTGGCCCCATACATGGCAAACGCAGGTGTGTGTTTCCTAAGCCTCCATCAAACTCTGCTTCAGGGCAGAGGATAAGTCTGGTCCCTGCTGTGACCCCAGCACCCAGCCCATGACCTGAGGTTAGGGGAAGAGATTTCAAAAAACGTTTGAAGAACTGTTTGGGCCTCTGCTTCACCATCTGTAAAATGGGAAAGTCAGACTAGCTAGCAAATCCCCAGTTTAGCTCTGGGATTCTGAGCCCCTTTATCTGTTTCCCCCCAAAATCAGCCTGAGCTTGAGTGGGGGTGGGTGCTGTGCCTAGAGATGTGATGAGGGGCATGGTGGCCCCTGGACCCCATAGCATAGATTTTGAGGACCCTGTTCACCGGGAGTGTCCAATCCCCAGAGTAAGGCCCAGAACCAGGATGGGGGGTGGGGGGAGGAGGAGGAGGAGGAGGGAGCAAGATGGGCCGGGTAAGGGAGAGGCTGAGGCCAACGAAGGAGAGGGAACTGGGCAAAGAAGGGAAATGAGAAACTGGAAGGAGGAAGAGAAGAGACAGAAAGCTCCTCCCCAAAAGGTGGGTGCAGCTGGAAGGGTAGGCAAACAGCCGAGTGGGGTCGGGTGCTGTGGACCGTTCGGGACCCTCCCCTCTCCTCTGCACTCAGGGTCTTGGGCTGGAGCACTCACCCGCCCCGGGACACCACCAGCTTCACCTTCACCTTGTAGGAAACAATGATCCCCAGGATCTCACGGTTGGCTCCTTCCCTCAACCTGCAAGCGACATGGGGGAGCTGGCTCAGGGGATTGCTGGGTGGGCGAGACCCAACAGGGTGTGGAGTGCACAGAGGGGGCCGCAGCCATCCAGTCCTCTCCTGGCCACTCAGCCATGATGTCCAGCAGAGCCCAGTGTGTGCCCCATGCCCTCAGGAAGCGGGAACAAACAGCTCTGGCCATGAGACTCCCTCGCTCCGTGGCCCTGCGAGCCCCTCCTCCTGCCCAGGCCAGTGGCTCTTCCGCCCTCAGTCAGAGGTCGCTTCTCTTGTCCATGGTTTGGTGCTCAGCAATCCATGGGCAGAAAGGGCCAGACTGGGAGTTCAGAGAGGGTGAGGGCAGCTGGGGAAGCGTGAGTGTGGTCAGGGAAGGACCTCTGGGAGATAGGGCCTCAACCAGGTCTTGAGGGCAGGTAGGGTTGGAGTCAGGGTGGAGATAAGGGCAAAAGCCTGCAGACGAGTGGGAGCCTGTGCAGGGGCTGGTGAAGACAGGCGGGCCCTTGGCAGGAGTGCTGGGCAGGGGTGGAGGCCAACCAGAGCCTCACGGAAGGGCCACACTCAACAAGGAGGGCAGGACAGGGCCCCCACACCCCCCAGGCTTCTGCTACAGCAAGGTGACCTAGAGGGTCAGTGGTGACCATGGGGCAGGAGTGACCAGATGCCCTGGGATCCTGACGTGGAAGGGCACCCGTGTCAGATCTAGCCAGCTTACCTCCCTAGCCTCCCCAGACCCCAAGTTCCTTCTGCTCATCCTCTCCTGCTAGGACCCTTCCAGGAGCCACTCCCTTCCTTGCTCTGCCTCAGGGACACACTCCCATCTGACTGAAGATACTACGCCAGGAGCTGCTGCCTCTTGCAGGAAGCCCTCCCAGGTTGCCCTCTCCCTGGTAAGCCAGTAGAGTCCAGCACTGCCTAAGTGAGCTGGGCTAGTGGTCCATCTAGTTACTACTCCTGGGTGGGGGTGGGGCTAGGGGGGCAGCCTCCCTGACAAGTCAAGCTCCAAAGGAGGGGCTCTAGACAAGCCTGAGGGAGAAGGTAGCCTGAGCCCTGTCCTTGGACTGCTGGGACCAAAAGAGGGTGTGAATCCACTGGGGATGGTGGGCACCAGGAGCCTGGGACTGGGCGGGGCGTCCTCACAGGGTGCTGGAGGCCAGGTTTGTGTCTTCATGCTTAAGCTTCCCATCCAGGGCGAGGCCCCGCTTCTCTCGGTTGTTGGCCAAGAAGGGGGTCAGCGTGTAGACCTTGCAGAACGTCGAGCTGGGTGCCACCGTGTCACTGGGAAGAAGGGAGGTGGGTGTGGAGGTGGCCCTTTCCAGAGTCAGCCCCAGCCCTGCAGGACATCTAGCCTGGCCCTGCCCCAAGCCTCCCTCTCCAAACCTCCATCTCCCAACCACAGGACCCACTTGGGCCAGCCCAGCTCAGCAACCCGGGAAGAAAGACCACTGCCACCAAAAGAGGCCTGTCTACAGGACCCAGGGCGTCTCTTTTCCCCACCTGATCCCACACGTCCAAAGCCAGGCTTGGCTCACTTACTCAGCCTCTTCCATGGCCACGGGGCACTTGTACTGAGCTGTGTTGAAAAGGCAGATGTCCGCATACTGGCGCACTAGGGAAGGAGAGGGAACCAAGGTCATGTGAGGCTGGGATGCCATTCCCATGGAGTGCCCCGGGTTTCCTCGGGCTGGGGACGTCCAGCTCCAGGCAACGGCCAGGGGCCACCCCCATTCTCCACCCAAAAATTAACCCCAAAACACCCATTCACTTCCATAACCACAAGTCTTCCCTTCCAGAACAGCTTTGCCCAGAACCCAGGAAAACGAAGAGAAGAGAAGCCTTAAAGAGTAAACTTATCACCAGGCCAGTGCGCGGCTTGTTACCAGTCTCAAGAGCCTTATACCCTTGGCTCAGAGCAGGCCCTAGGCTTCAGGAGTTATTTATGAGGGAAGACCCTTCACTGTCCCTCCCCATGGGAGGATTGCCCCCTGTCGCTACCCTAAGTCCATCTCTCCCTGGAGTACCTGAGATCTTGATCTTCTTCACCGTCTTGTTGGTGTTGTTGGTGACGTGGACATTGACGTTGATGGGTTCTCCGTGGTAATAGATCTGGGAGGCATAAGGGGGGGGTTGGCTGGGAAGATGTCAAAGTTCTAGAGAGAGGGAGGGAGAAAAGGCCCCACACCAATCTCCTGGGCTTCCCCAAGCCTTGGATGTTGCCATTCACCCCGAGCTCATCACTTCCCACTGATGCTGACGTGGCACTAAAGCCATCAAGCACATTCGCCTTCAGTTCCCTTGTGAGATCCTTGAAAGGTAAGTGAATAAAAGGAGACATCCCTGGGCTCCAGTCCTGGCTTGGCCACCAGAAATAATGACAACAATGATAACAGCCGTAACAATGGTGATGGTGGCGGCAAGCTATCCAAGCCTCAGTTTCTCCCTCTGTGCAGTGAATGGGGCTGGCTAGGTGATGTCCCAGGTCCCTGCTGGCTCAAAACTCTGTCCACAGGGGGGTCTGGGAGAAGCAGGGGAAAGGTGAGGAGGGCTGACCAGCTCACTGAGGGAGCAAGCTCTGAATCCTCACCAAAGAGCCTCAACTTCCCCCAAAAGGGAAGGGGTGCCCACACCTCGATGGGGACAGCCTGAGCTCACAGCAGTGTCCATCAGCTAGGTTTGATTCAAAGCTTGAAGGGGAGTCCCTTCCACAGGGTTTGTGGCCATATAGCTCAGAGTTATGGCAGGGAGTGCACGGGTCCCTCTGTCCCCAGGCCAAGCCGACTGGTCTTCCCCAACTTGGCCTGAGGCAGGCAGACGGTGGAGGTATGGGGGTATGGGGGGAGGTGGCCAGGACCCTCTGGGAGGGCATGCAGCTCTCTTCTGCAGCCAATCACCAGTCGGGCTCATGCCACACCTTCAGGCTCCAAGGGGCTTCTCCAAGTCCCCCAAGGGACAGCTCAGATTCCCTGAGCCCTGGGGTCCTTAGGCCGGGGGTAGAATCTCCTACCTGGAAGTCTCTGGAGGCCAAGAGAGAACTGGGGTCTGAGGCCCAGGCCCTGGCAGAGCAGTCCCCACCCCTTTACCAGCCCGAGCCGCCTACCTCTTTATCCAGGGAGGCCTCTAGATGCAAGGGCTTGTCTGACATGAGGAACTGCCGGGTGGTCTCGGCTGTGGGCTGAGGACCAGGCCTCTCCGGGGCATACTGAACCTTCCGGATGACCAGACGCACGGAATTCCTAATAAAGGCAGGCAGAGTGAAAGATGACCAGAGTCACCTGTATTCATCTCTTTTCCTTACAATCCCCACATAACTCTCTTGCTCAAGAGACTGCCACGGCTCCCCATTGCCTTAGAATCCAGTCAAACTGCAGAGGTGGGCATAGGGGCCTTGCTACCGTCTGATCTCACTCCATCCTCCCCATTCTGTCCCAGAACCACCTCATGGCAGCACTTTATTTGGATCTATGTCTTGATGCCCAGCAGAATGACAAAAATGGGACATGTTTTCACTTCCTGTCCCTCTGTGTCACTGAACAGTGTAAGTGCTTTAAGGACAGAAACTTTTGTCTGCATGGTTCACAGCTGTATTCCCAGCATACAGCTGTATTCCCAGCATATAGCCTGCCATAGAATAAATACTATCAGATATCTATCAGGTAAAAATCTGGGCTGGGCACGGTGGCTCATGCCGGTAATCCCAACAGTTTGGGAGGCGGAGGCAGGCGGATTGCTTAAGCCCAGGAGTCCAAGACCAGCCTAGGCAACACAGCGGAACCCTGCCTCTAAAAAAAGTTAAAAATAAAGCCCAGCTTAGTGGCATGCACCTGTAGTCCCAGCTACTCGGAGTGCTGAGATGGAAGGACCACCTGAGCCCAGGTGGTTGAGGCTGCCGTGAGCTGTGATCATCATGATTATGCCACTGCACTCGGGCAGCAGAGTGAGACCTTGACTCAAAAAAAAAAAAAAATCTGCAGAGGGGACAGGGCCCCATGAGGAAATGGGGGCTTAGGGAGGTGTCAGGGTTAAGGGAGGGAGTGTAGATTCAGTTAGGAGGATAAAACTCAGCCAGGGGATGGAAGCCACAGATGAGCCACGGCCTCAGAGAAGGTGACGGGGTCTGGGGAAGGGAGAGAGACTCGTGAGGCAGTCTCTATGGATGCCGGGTATGCTGGCAACCTCATCTCTCAGGTAAGCCGCTCCGTTCCCTGGAACAGGAGAGCCAGGGTTAAACTCCTAGCTCTCTCTTACTAACAATGTGACCTTGAGTAAATTATCCTTTCTGCCTCTCTTCCCTCATCTGCAAATGGTGACAAAGCAGGACCTACCTCTTAGGGTCACTGTGAGGATTAAATTAGTTCAGATATGCACAGCCCTGTGAACAGTGTCTGGCACCTAAATAAGGCCTTGATAAATGATAACTACTGTATCATCATTATTAATAACTCTTTTTTTTTAGTTGGAGTCTCACTCTGTCACCCAGGCTGGAGTGCAGTGGCACGTCCATGGCCACTGCAGCCTCAACCTACTGGGCTCAGGTGATCCTTCTACCTCGGGAACTACAGGCACGCACCACCGCGCCGGCCAATTTTGTGATTTGTGGTAGAGATGAAGTCTCGCCAAGTTGGCCGGGCTGGTCTTGAATCTGTGGGCTCAGGCAATCCTCTCACCTCAGCCTCCCAAAGTGCTGGGATAATAGGCATGAGCCACTGCGCCCAGCCTTATTAATAACTCTTTGATGTACATTTAAAATGGCCCATGGGTGGTGGCTCTCAATGTTACCTCCTCTTCCTTGTTCTTGTCAAGCCGCTTCCTAGAACCCTCGGTGCCCTTCCTTCCCCCCAGTCTCAGGTCTTAGGAAAAAGGAGACAGAGAAGCAAAGGAGAAAGGTTCCAGCTCCCCCACACTGGAGCTGCCCAGGCGGCAGATAAAAATGCCTGCAACACAGCCTACAGCCACCAGGTGGCAAGTTCAGCCCACTCCCCAACGAGGTGGCAGAATCAGCCAGTCTCGAGGAATGGTGCTTCTTCCAGAAGCTCATCGGTGGGGGCCGAGTTCAACCACCCCAGGAGACAGGGTAGAGCCTGAGCCCAAGAGGGACAAGCCTGAGAAGTCAGGGTCAGCTGTTTCTGGCTGCCAGCCTGGGCTCTGTCTGCCGGGAACTATGCCTCTCCAGGAGAATGCTTCCCCTCTGGGAGACATGAGCTGACCCCCAACACTCCTTAGGTGGGTTCACCAGCTCCACTTCGCTCCTTGCCGAGAAGCCTCTATGGACACACACACCCCACCTCCTGCTGATGCCTCCCAGGAGGAAAACTGGAAAACGGGATGACCGGGAAACATCCTGCTCACCGTTTAACATAATCTCAGTTCAGGGTTTTTTCCAAAACAAAATATAAACAGCTGTGCAGTCCGGAGGGGGTAAGACTGGAGGTGGGGGGAGGGGAGCTGCTACTGTGGCACGAAGGAGAAAGTGTTGAGGCCGGGGCCACTGAAGCCACCTCCCCTAGGAAGCCCTCCGTGACCTTCCAGAGTACCCTGCTCAGAGCTCCCCAGGCTGGAATGTGCGGCCCCTCCTCGCACACTTCCAGGTATTGTGACTTATCTCCTCCACTGACCGTGCCTGTCCTGTCTCCTTCCCTCCTCTGGACAGCCCATGCCCCCACCCCGGCGCACGCTCACCGCTTGTGAATCTTCTCCTCCAGGTTCTCTGCACAGAAGGCTTTGACCTCGTAGTCCACACCGCAGGCCTGAAGGGTGGGGGGGAGTCACGAACCACAGGGCCTTGGGAAGGCAGGGTCCCCAAGGCATGGCCAACACATTCTCTCAGGGTGTCAGGAACACCCAGCTCCCACAGCCCCACCCTCCTCTGTCTGACTCCTCAGCCCCAGTGCTGGGCTGCCTCCCTCTGAGGCTGCCTCCTCCATCTGATAACACCAGGCATCTCAAACCACCCTATCAAGCTCTGCTCTTTGGACTCCTGCCTGAGTGGGGGTGGCCATGCATCCAGGCAGCTGCCCAGAAAACAGCAACAGGCGCCTGAGCAGACCAGTCTCACCCGACTCCCTAACACGAAGAAGCACATCCTGTTCTCTCCACATCCTGCAGATGAGGAAACGGGCTCAGAGATCTGGAGCCTGGGATGCTCAGGGTATCATCTCTCTCTGAGCCTCAGTTTCCCCACCTGTGAAATGGCGATGCTTACACCTCAACACAAGGCCACCATGGGTTGTGCAGGCCAGGTGTAAATCCTCAGAACCTGTTGGTCCTGTTGCAGCCAACACCAGGGCCGGTGAGAGTGACCCAGGAGAGCCTTTGAATGGGAAGTGAGGCTAACCCCGGATCTGCAACTCTGTCTGAGAAGAGACTGGTTGCTCCAGGTGGGACCAGCCCAGGCTAGACATAAGGACCCAACAGGGAAGGTGCTCCTGTGTGTCCAACACTCCCAAGGAGCAAGCCAGGGACCTGAGGATATCAAAGTTCTGGACCCAGAGAGATTTTCCCTTGGGGTGACTGACCCACCTTCCCTGTGTCTTCGGGCCCTGGCTGCAATGTCACAGAGCATGGGAGGTTCGGGGGAATCTGTTGAGAAGAAGACGGAATAAGCTCCCTGTCACATCCACCACTGTCCCTCCCCATGTCTTGCACCCCCACCACTCCCACACACTCATCAGACCAGCCCCCCCCCAGACGCTCTGTGTCTCTCTCGTCAGACCAGGGACCCCCAAGGACAGACTGTGTCTCCCCCATCAGACTAGGGGCCCCATGGACAGACCATGTCTCCCCTAACAAACTAGGAGTCCCATCAGACTAGAGGCCCCGAGGATGGTCTGTGTCTTTCCCATCAGACCAGGGGATCCCAAGGACAGACTGTGTATCCCCCATCAGACCAGGGGTCCCCAAGGATAGTGTCTCTCCTGTCAGACTAGGAGCCCCGAGGTCAGACCATGTCTCCCCCATCAGAGTAGGGGTCTCAGGGACAAGCCATGTCTCACCTGTCAGACTAAGGGCCTCTGAGGACAGGCTGTGTCTCCTCCACCAGACTAGGGGCCCCAGAGGACAGTAGAGGACAGGCTGTGTCTCTCCCATCAGACCAGGGGCCCCTGAGGACAAGCTGTGTCTCCATCAGACTATGGCAAGCCATTCCCCACACTGGAACAGAGGCCCCTCCAGTAAAGCCAAGCATTGAGTGCTTTTTATCTAAAGGGTTTAGCCCAGCCCAGTCCTTACAGAAATGGCTGGAAAAGCTCCTTCTACGATGTCTACTATGGTAGGCAGAATAATGGTCCCCCAAAGATGTCCACATCCTAATCTCCCAAACCTGGGACTAAGTTATCCTACATGACAAAAATGACTCTGCACAGTCAAGAACTTTGAGACAGGAGAGGATCCAGGATTATCTTGGTGGGCCCAAATAATCCCAAGCGTCCTTAGAAGTGGAAGCAGGAAGCAGGAGCATCTGAGCCAGGGATGAAATGTGGGAAAGACTCAACTGGCCACTGCTGGCTTTGAAGAAGGACGAAGGGGCGATAAGCCAAGAAATGTGACAATGGTCAAGGCCAGGGAGCCAGCTTTCCCGGGCCCTCCAGAAGGGACACAGCCCTGTCAGCACCTTGATTCTAGCCCAGAGAGACCCACTTTTGGATTTCCGACCTCCAGAACTGTAAGATCGCAATTTGGTGCTGTTTTGATCGGTGTGTTTGCCACCTAGTCTGTAGTAATGAATACATCCACATGGAAAGGATGACTCCCTATCTGCTCTCCACTCTGGCCTGCACACAAAGCGGGGAACTGTACTGAATCAAAAGAATCAGATCGATTCAGAGAATCAGAGAATCTAAGGACCATGAAGTTTTAGGCTGGGCTCCGGGGCTCACGCCGGTCATCCCAGCACTTTGGGAAACCAAGGCGAAAGGGTCACTTGAGCCCAGGAGTTCCGAGGCCATCCTGGACACCACAGCAAGACCTTTACCAAAAAAAAAAATCAAAAAATTAACCAGGCGTGGTGGTGCACACCTGTCTTTCCAGTTCCTCAGGAGGCTGAGGCAGAAAGATCGCCTGAACCCAGGAGGTCGATGCTGCAGTAAGCCGTGATTGTGCCACTGCACTCCAGCCCGGGCAACAGACTGAGACCTCAACTCGAAAAATAAAATGAAATAAAATTTTGAAATCTGGCATAGTCTTGGAGTCTCAATTTGAAAGGCGGCAGAGCAGAGGAATTACTACTTGCCATCCCTCGTTTGTGAGATGGGGTGAGGAGGCCGGGCAGGTGGGGAGCCGGTCTGGGGGACACACCCTGTAGCGACCCAGGGATCAGAAACGGCTCCTTCTTTCTCTACAGCCACCCCCATGGCCCTCTGTTCTTCCTCCAATGACCTGGACTCAGGAGGGCCCCAAGTTGATAAGCCCAGAGGAAGGGGTGACACTCAAAGCAGTGGCAGAGAAAAGACACTTACCAGGTAGGGTGACAGTGCCCCAGGTCCCAACATACACGGAGCAACAGGGTGACATGGAGCAGCTGACCCTCACTGTCCCCATGTGCCCCCCCCAGAGGGCCTTTTAGAGGTGGCACTCCTAGAACGGGGCCCCGGGGCCAGCAGTCCCTGACCTCAAAGGTGAAGGGGTAGGCGTGCTCCCCCAGCTTCTTGATGAGGCGCTCCTGCAGCCGCGTCAGGGGCTTCTTGTCCTCGGGGGCCGGCGGGAAGGACTGCACGTTGGCCACAAACAGGTCCTTGCGAAAGGTCAGGCCCAGGACATCCAGATCCTCCCGGCCATAGCGGAAGGCGCAGGTCAGTGTCACGTAGACTATGGGGAGCAGGGGGCACTGAGGGTCTGGCAGAGCAACAAACAACCCCCCCAGCACCAGCCACAGCCCTGGAGGCCACATGCCTGTCCCAAGCTCCTTGGGCACAGCTGTGCTGTCCCCCCTTGGAGGCTTCGGGACTGAGCACCCGGAAGAGCTGCCCATGGCCTGGCCCCTGGGGGGTGGTGGGAGCTGTCTGCTGGGTTGACCTTCTTTGCCTCCCACTCTGCCAGGGCACACGTGTGGAGGGGCATGGAAATGCCGGACAGGCAATGGTGGGGGCTGCAGTCATCTGAGGTGGGGTAAGGAGTCCTAGGTAGGAGCAGGGTGATGGCAGGGCTTGGGGAGACAGTTGCTGGAGGCATGGGTCTTATCTCAGCCCAGCTCCCCCGCTCCTGTCTTCCTGCTGACCTTGGACAAGTCCTTTACCTCCTCGGTATCCATTGTCTCTTCTGTAAAAGAAGACCCTATAACTCCTGTCTGGTGGCATCCCCAGCCTTGCCACAGTCATGATACACTGATGTGGAAGTACTGGGGCATTGAAAACATTCTCGGCCGGGCTAGGTGACTCAG
>CAUYQG010213274.1:0-20813 GCA_963574415.1 Tarsius wallacei | reverse complement strand
TCACGGCAACTGCAGACTCGACCTGCTGGGCTTAGGTGATCCTTTGGCCTCAGCCTTCCAAGTAGCTGGAACTATAGACTCACGCCACCATGCCCGGCTAGTTTTTTGGTGATTTATTGTAGAGACAAGGTCTCACCAAGTTGTCCAGACTGGTCTCAAGCCCCTGCGTTCAGGCAATGCTCTCACCTCGGCCTCCCAAAGTGTTGGGATTACAGGCTGAGCCACTGTGTTGTCCTAGACCACCTTTGTTAACTGTGCAGTTCAAATATTAGTTACTGATCTGTGGTTTGTTTAATCTATTCATACTTGAGAGGAGCATGTTGAAAATTCTCACTATTACCACGTTTCCCTACAGTTCACCCGACTTTTGATTCACATACGTGACGTTACTTTATTTTGAATTATTATATCTTCTTGTGAAGCTAAACTTCCATCAGCATGGGTTTGTCTGAGTGTTTTTCTGATGTTTGCCTCCCATCACCTTGTCCATCTGATGTGGTAACACAGTGCTACTTTCTTGCGGGGAATTCACCCCTCAGGATTCGTCCTGCCTCATTACTCCCAGGGCAGCATTGCGTTGTCTTTCTACATCCTTAACACATTTTTCTGCACTCCTAAATATTCAGATTTAGTCTAGTGTGTTTATGACTGCTGGTATTTGTTTCTCCGTGGTTATTAGTCTTTGACTCAGTTCTACAGTCTTGCCTACTTGTTTGTTTCTCTGTCTCATCTTTGAAGTCTTCCTTCATTGAATTCATGATTTAAGATTTTCTTCTGCTGTATAAGGCACTTATAGGAACAGCTCTAATTTTTGGTTATGATTGCTTCCACATAAGCCTCTACATTCATCTTCTATGTAACATGACTGAGGTTACGCCATTTCCTTTTTCTCACAGTCATTTATAACTCTTGTTAAGAGTTTCCTTCAACTTTGATATAAAATAGGTATTTGCTCTGTAATTGTCTGTGCCAATTTAGGGCTCATATTCATTCTTTCTGGTAGAAACCTTTACACTTTCTATTATTTTTCCAACGGAGAATGTAGCCCCGGAACCTAGCTTTACAGAGAGAATCAGGACCAGACATAGATTTACCTCATTTCATCATTTCTCCCTAAAAACTGTTTCACTTTCCTACAGTTCAGAGAAAAAAAATATATTAACAAGATAGCTTTATGTGTCTTATTCATGGAATTACTAGGGAGAAGAAAGGAGCAGAGAGACACCTGGAGACCTTTGGGTCTCAGCATCCTATTCCTCATAACCCCCTTTTCACCAACCAGAACTTAACTTCTGACAAGGTTTTCTCAAACTTATTTTTTCTAGTGCTTTGTTAATTGCCTTTTATCTTGTGCTTTCTCCTCTTTAATAAAAGTCAGTTTGGTAGGTCCTGATTGATTTTTGTGTCGTTACTAGGAAAATATGAAGTAACATTATGTTGTTGAATAAGGGAAAATTTCTAGAGGGCTGCTTTGGTTATTTGCCTGAGTTTTCCAAATACCTTCTCATCTGCTTTGCTATCAATGGTTTCAGGTGTTATTTTAAAATTTGGGGGTTTTTTTTGTAGGATGTGCTCTATTTATTTTCTTTCTTTGTTTACTTATAATTTTGTCATTGAGGACAGGTAAGGTTAGGAGTGTGTTGAGTCATGTGTTCTTTCTTATTGTCATTTTCAAAGATTTGGTCTGAGTTTGTACCCCCTTTCTTCAAAGAGTTGAAGCTGATACATTAGTTTCCTCTGTGTAGGATTTATTATTATTGATGCTTCCCTAAGATTTGGGAGAAATGGAAAAATTGATATCCAATCTCACATTTCTTCTTGCCCTGCTGTTGTTAATTATTTTTAAACAAGCGTTGCTTTAGACATTTATCCTAATTAATAGCCACTGCCAATCTGGTGTAACTGCAAGTAGGCATTTATCTACAGTGTGCAAGTTGTGATTCCATTTGGTAGCAGAGGCAAGGAGATGAACCCAAGGTAATGATCTGTGGCTAAGTTTCCCAATAGTACCAGGATGCTGTTGGGAACAATTGCACATCTGAGTTAAAAGATGACTTACCAACACTCAGCATTAACCTTTGCTTTGAGGGAAACACACATAGATTTATCATGTCATTTCCACAAGCACGAGTAACTGGAAGAAAAATCAGTTATGTTATGCTGTATTAAGACATCAGGACAAAGGGTAATCTAAGGATTTTAAACAATGTCCAGCAAGAATGATGACAGAGATATTCAATTTCTCCAGGGACAATAAACTTTTCAACAAATTTTACTTAATAAAACTCAGAGAAATGAAGCATGCAGGAGGTTCTGATAATACTCTAACTAGAAAAGCTAGAGTTGATTTTTTTCTGGGTGATAGATCCATCATCCATAAATTACTGCTCAATTTGTGAGTAGCAATTTATTTTTTATACTTTTCCATACATGTACTATATTTCTCTTATTTAAATCAGTGAGATGACTTTATACAGTTCCATTCTATTTGAAGAAAGAAATGGAATCAAGCAAAAAGGTAAGTTGGGGAACCCCTCTGGGTCCCCTCCCACTGTGGGTGCCTTTCTGTCCTCTCAATAAATCCTGCTTTAAAGAAAAAGTAAGTTGTAGGACAAAATAAATTTGAAATAAGTAGGTATAAGAAATGTATTAAGGACTTGGGTCCAAGTACAATTCCATTTTCATATTCTAAATGTGGAGACTTAAGAAATAGAAGAAGTAAGGAAAAATTTTAATGGATAATTATTTGCAGTTGGAGCATTTGAATGTTAGTGGGTCACAGTCAGGAAAGGTCAAGGAAGACCTTGTGGCAGGGCCAAAGTCAACACACAGGTGCACCTGGGCTAGTGCCCACAGCCTGTTTGTGGGGATGTTGAGGAGGCAGGAGAATATGAAGTTTGACCATCTAACAACACACTGAGTAAATGCTTTCTCCTACACCAGCCCCAGCTGGAAGGAGGATAGTTGTTGTTTCTCATCATGACTTCCAGGTCTTGTTTCTTCTCTCCACCTAAAGAATCCCAACTTCCTCAAGCACACCAATGAATAACAAAGACTTCACCCAGTCAAATGACTTTGTCCAGCTTCTGCCATGTGTCTCTGTTCACTCTTACTGAAAGCCTCTTGGAAGCATTTGCGAGTGTTCTGGCCCCTACGCTCTTACCTCCTGCTCTGAGGACTCCATCACAGCCTGACTTTCATAGCCAACATTTCACAGAAGCTGCTCTTGTCAAAGTCAGTGGTCCCTGATGACCTGGTGTAGCCAAGATAGTCAAGTCTAACTTCTCATCTTGTTCTACTTTCTGCTGAATTCTACACAGTTAATAATTCCTTCTTGAAGCCCTTTCTTTACTCAACTTACAGGTCACTAAACTCTTCTGCTTCTCATTCTAACTCTCTGAATATTCCTCTTCAGTCTCTTTTTCCAGCTCCTGTTCTCTTCCTGAATTATAGTTGTTGGAGTGTCCATGATTTGGAATGTTTCTTTTTCTACATTCACTGCCTAGTAGATCACACCCAAATATCCACCTTTGAGCAACATTCACTTACCAACTCTTCCCACCTTTATATTTCCAGCTGGTCTTTCCTCTGAACTCCTGACTCATATATTTAATGGGCAACTTCGCATCAGTCAACATCTCAGAAATGGACCTCTTGAGCCTTCCCCAAAGACTCCCTTAGTCTTTCCATCTCTGTAAGTGTCATTTCTCTCCCTGCATTTTCTCAGTTCTTTCCTACATCTCTTCTGGTTCATCAGTAAGTCCTTTGAGCTCTTCAAATCATATTGTGAATCCTATCACTTCTCACTGCTTCCATGGCTACTACCAGAAGTCAGGATGTTATCATTTCTCCCCGGACTCTTGGAATCAGTTCCTCACTTGCTTCTTTGCTTTTGACTTTGCCACTCTGGAGTCTTTTTTCCACCTGGGAACCAGCATGATTGTTGTCAAATGCAGGTCAGATGATGTCATTGCTGACTCTTCAGTGCCTAGAATACTTTTTGGTATATAGTTAGCACTCAAGAAGTATCTATTGGATAAATGAAACAGAAATGTTCTTTAGGGATAGGGTTAAATACAATAGTTGGTCCCAGTCCTAATTTCAAGGGATTTAAATTTTAATTGTACAGACTTTGGCTCCTTCAGTAGCCTCATTATCACAAGCTGCTTTCCTGAATTTTAGGGAAATTGTGCACCTCTGTCAGTTTTTTACCAGCCAACAGCTTGGCACCCCCAGCATGATGCTAAGAGAAAACTTGTGAACTTCCCACAACACGGACCTTGGGTGTTGTTGTCTCCCTGCTGCTGCCATCCAATAGGAAATTCATTGTCACGAACTTGGGCATTCATTTAAGAGGCTTCTACCCTAATGATTCATAAAACTGCTGTTTAAGAAATAGCATAATTGAACTGTAACTCCAAGTGTCAGGCATGTAGTGGTTATAAAATAAATCTAACTGTAGCAGGTAGGGTCAGAGAGGGCTGGTGGAGGGAATTTCTAGGCTAGTGGAGATAACTTGTGTTGTCTCAGATTATACAATGTAGGCTACCAATGACCAGCATTCATCCTAACCATGACATTCATTTTTTAGAAACTTAGATATTTTAAGAGATTAGCACTCAGATTGGGGTCAGTATTTTCTCATTTTTCTTAAATACACATATAACAAAATATGAAAGACATAAAGCTACTTTTTTCTGTTTTTATCCTGGTATAAGCAAACATCTTCTAATCAATCCACTGACTAGTTAATTAACAAGAGTGAATTAAGATCCCAAGCCAAGAAGCATTTAATTTGCCTGGGAATCCTAATCTCTGGGGGAAGACACTGTCTTGCTACATTGTTTTGGTAAACTGTTTGGAGTCAGAAAGTAAGAGAAGGCCAGAAAGAATAAATAGCTTTTGTCCAATCAGCCTTTTGGCAAGACTGAATTGCATACCTATGTTAGTCAATGTCAATTAATTAACCAAGGGCAAAAAAAAAAAAGATTTAAGAAAGAGCAATTTATGTAGCCGAAAGTTGCCTTTTATATGTAACACAAGACAAAACAAATTGGTAACAACACGAATACAGGTTACTCTTGACATTTTCCTGTGACCTTGTTGGAACAAATGGAAAAAAAAAATAGAAAAAAATAAGAGAAAGCTGATGCCTTTCCACTAAATCCTTTTGAAGATCATGAACTACTTCAGTGCTTAAGAGAAAAGCAAAACACTTTTCACTGTGAAATAATGGGTGCCAAGATTTTATGGCTCCAGGGTCACCACCCTGAAAAAATTCAGTCAAAAAAAAAAAAAAAAAAAAAGTAACATTTAAGGTCTATACTTAGCACTCTTCCGCCTATTTTTGGCTTTCCCCGATGTCAGAAGGCCCTAGGTTGACAGTTGCTTCCCTGAAGTACCCTCAGGGTATTTCTTTGGGGATGCCAACCTTAACTGTTGCTGAACCTGACACCTATCTAGTGATATTTAAATCCTTTCTTTATTTCAATGCCTTTCACCTTCCGTGAGTCACAGTAAAATATGACACATTTGCATATCAGGTGACGGTAACTGGCAGTTCATGCCAGTTAGAAACTTATTTGGAAAAGGTAAAGTCTCTCAAAATCTAATGTTCTTTGCTTGAAGAGATCCTTTTACAATCTAGTGGCAGAAACCATAAATACAATCAATTATTGGGAAGAGGAAGTAGGATGTTGCTGAAAAATGAATAGAGAAATCACAAAATACAGGATGTGCTGTGTGACAAGGTGAAGGGTTTCTCCCAGGGCCAGACCCAGCATGGAGAGAGAGATTACGAACAGTGAGAGTGAGATAAGGCCACATGTAAAATTTCTCAGTCTGGTGAGGATGGAGGAGGAGAACAGAACAAGAGAAATGGGACAGGAGACAGCAGATGGGAGTTAGGGCAGCAGGTAGATGAATGTTAAGCCACATGTGTGGTTGTGCAGAAAGTAAAATACAGGATAAAAACATGAAAACAAATCATTATTTTGACACAAACAGAAACTCATATTTGTTCTTGATAAGTGCAAGATTGCAAGAGGACAGCTCAAAAGCAGACTGCATCATATGAGTTTTTTTTTTTTTTTTTTTTTAGTTGGAGTGTCACTCTGTAATCCAGGTTGGAGTGCAGCGCACGCTCATGGCCACCGCAGCCTTGACCTGCTGGGCTCAGGCAATCCTTCTACCTCAGCCTTCCAAGTAACTGGACCCACAGGCATGTGTCACCATGCCTGGCTGATTTTTTGATTTATTGTAGAGACAAGGTCTCACCATGTTGCTCAGGCTGGTCTTGAACCCCTGAGCTTAGCACCTCTGCCTCCCAAAGTCCTGGGATTACAGGCTTGAGCCACCATGCCTGGCCAAAGCATATGATTTGATTACAAGAAGCAAACACAAGGTTCTTTGAATTCATACCCAATACATGCCAGGTAAAATGGTCTCCTAAATCCTGTACCACATACTGAAAAGCACTCAGCAGGTTGCAGTTATACTTTGACTTTGATTCTGCAATGAGGTTTTCTTTTAAGTAAAGAGAGAGAGGAAGAAAAAGCACAAACCAACTCTAAAAGAGCATTTGCTTGTTTTCCTGAAGCATGTTAAAGATGCCAAGTAGATGAATTATTTTTGTTTTGAGGAGGTCAGAACACCTTCACCAATTTTTGCGTGTGGGCCTTTAAAGCAAGTGTCAATCATGTGACATACTTTTCATTGTTCACATAAGCCTTTAATAAAAGTATCCAAGCCGGGCTGGGTGGCTCAGCCTGTAATCCCATGCCTTGGGAGGCTGAGGTGAGTGGATTGCCTGAGCCCACGAGTTCGAGACCCGCCTGGGCAACTTGGTGAGACCTCATCTCTACAATAAATCAAAAAACTAGCCCGGTGTGGTAGCGCGCACCTGTAGTTCCAGCTACTTGGAAGGCTGAGGCGGAAGGATTGCCAGAGTCCAGCAGGTCGAGGCTGCGGTGGCTGGAAGCGGCCACTGCACTCCAGTCTGGGCGACAGAGTGAGACTCCAACTCAAAAAACAATCAGACAAAAAAAAGAAAAGTATCCAAAGAAAGAATTGACTACGACGTTTAGTAAACTTGTGGATACAGCATAGCTTCATCTTCTTCAGCACTAATCCAGTGTTCTTAAAGTGAGTATATTATTTCAGTGTAGTCTTAAGTAACAAAAATATACATTAACATACTCTTAAGCACACCACCATGTATAGGGGTGCCCAGAAAGATTTTTGCTTTTCCCACAGGCCAGGAGAAGATAATCTTTTATTCATGCTGAAGACTGTGAATGTTTATAACATTTATGCTAACAGTTGATTGGGGGGAAAGTCCAGATAAAACTGTCATCTTTCTAATACTGAAATAAAATCTCATTTCAGTCTTTCAAGATATATGTCCAACAAAAGACCTAAGTGTCCCATAATTTGTGTCTTTAAATAGTATTGAGAGAGAGAGACAGAGAGAGAGAGAGAGAGGGAGAGAGAATCTTGAACTCAAGCATCTCATTACCTAGACATATGGTACCTATGTGGTACCTAGGTATCGAGAGAGAGAAAGAGAAAGAGAGACAGAAAGAGAAGGAGAGGGAGAGACTATACTCATGAACTTTTATTACAGTATGTCATTATTATTGTTCTTTTTATCATTAATTGTTATTGATTTCATATTATGCCTAATTTATAGATTAAACATTATCATAGGTATACGTATAAGAAGGGTTCAGTACTTTGTGGGGTTTTAGGCATCCATTGGGGGTACTGGAACATATTTCTTGAGGATAAGGGGGGCCTATCCTATAGACAATTGATTTATGCATAAGGGAAAAAGGCATGGTGTTTAGGTAGAGATGGTGATAATGGGGCCTTTATAGAAGGTTCCCATGGATGAGGGAGAAGTTGGTTCTGGAATATGTGTGTGACTCCACCTCAGGTCCAGAGAAGGCCTTAAGGAAGTGGGCAGGAGGATGTGGAGGCTTTGGAAAGTTACCAGTGTGCAGGTGACCTTGGGAGGTGGATCTAGGAATATGGCAGGAAGGGCTGCAGTTCCAAGTGTACCCTGGCTTCCCCAGTAAGCAAACCCCAGCCATGGGAAGCTCCTGATCTATGGAGAATGCCGACAGCAGATTCAGCTGCAGACAGTGCTGCAAAAAGATGAAAGGACTCAGGGGAAGGCCATGGCCACACTCACCTTTCCTCCTTGGGCTCTAAGAGATGTACAAGAATAGGGAGAGAACTTTTATAAAAAAGACAAAAAGCAGAAAGTTTTGGCAAGGGTGTGGAGAAAGAAGAACTCTTGTACACTGTTGGTGAAAATGCACATTATAGAAAACAGTATGGAGTTTCCTTAAAGAACACTAAAAATAAAACTACCACACGATCCAGCAATTCCACCACTGAGTTTATATCCAAAAGAAAGGAAGCAAGTATTTTGAAGAGACATCTGTACTTTCACATTTATTTCAGCACTATGAACAATAGTCAAGATACAGAATTAAACTGAGTGTCCATCAATGGATGAGTGGGTAAAGAAAATGTGATACAGTCATATTAAGCCTTAAAAGAGAATGAAATCCTAGCATTTGCAACAACATGGATGAACCTGAACATCCTGTTAAGTGAATAAGCCAAGCTCAGAAAGACAAATACCACATGATCCCAGTCACATGTGGAGTCTTAAACAGTTGATCTCAGAGAAGTAGAGTAGAATGAGTAGAATGGTGGTTACCAGAGGCTGGGAGGGGAAGGGAGCTGGGCACAGGGAGAGACTGGTCAGCAAGGACAAAGTTACAGTTAGGCAGGAGGATTAAGTTTTAGTGGCAAGAGGGTGATGCTAGCTAGCAACAATGTTATGTATTTCAGTATAACCAGAAGAGAGAATTTTGAATGTTCTCATCACAAATAAATGATAAATGTCTGAGGTGATAGGTATGCTATTGACCCTACTTTGATTATCACATACTTTATACATGTATTGAAACAGCACACTGTACCCCATCAATATTTATAAATATTATGTGTCAACTTAAAAAAAAAAAGTAATGGTAGTTGGAAGCTATTATTAAGTGGATCCAGGGCAAACTCCTTAAAATGACTGTGCCTCCAATCCCCTGGTAGGTCACATTGAGACTACCTACACAAGGGCTGCCGGGAATTCCTGAGCACACCTGTGGAAAGAAAGTCTTGGAAAAAGTCCAGAATGCTTTTAGCATCATGCGTTGGTGTTTTCTTATAAACATGACCCTATTTGTGTTCACTGACGGGTGAAGCCTGAAACACTTAGAACACATGGCAGAGGGCATGGCACACAGAGTTGAGAAATAGTTGTTACTATTATTGTTGCTGATGTTAATATTATTCCATTAATCCTACCACAGTCAATATCTGCCACTTATGTCAACATAGTAGGAACTCAATTAAAATGCATTAAATAAATGGAAAAAAGTGTCTCTGAGATCTGTATAGCTTTTCTGCAGAAGTCTGAAGCTATAAAGATATAGCACAGAATCAGTTGAATAGAAGATGAATTCAAGATCAGTGGAAAATAAAAACATGGGTAAATCGAGCACCTGCCCTTCCATTTCAGGGCTTTTTCTCCTTGGCATCTGCCAGCATTATCCTGATGCAACTATTGCCCTGCTGTGACTACTGATGACATTCTGTTACTGCTGTCACCAGAGCCCTTGCCCTGGTACTGCTTCTCTACTGGTGGGAGAGCACTTGACTGAGTTGCTGCAAGATTGCAAAGGAGGAGTGGTCCCACCTGCATCAGGCCTAGGGAATGTGTTTTTCCTGTCTGCTCTGAGTCATGAGAGGCCTTGGTTCTAAGCAGACTAAGGGTTGTGCTTCTAACCAGAGATCATAATACAGGTTCCTCCAAACCCAAATCACTGGTTTATGCTTGTTTATTTAGGGTTCCTCATACTAGTACATCATGTAATAGTACCTATCTAGGATAGATCTGAGGTCTGGGTAAGTTTAATTGGACTTTGAGTTGGATCACTGCAGGAAATGCCATTGGTTGACCAACCTGCCTCATGTCTCCCTGCACTGACTCTACCTGTACAAGTTGATGGCTTCTTACTGCAAACACCTGGAGCCCTCTGCTCGAGCACTTTCACTATGGTAGGAATGTGTTCATCAGGCAAATGTCTCACCAGGCAAAGAAATTTGATACTCTGCAGGAAGAAAGAATTGAGCCACATTGTCATGAGGAGATATGCTGCATAATGGAGTTCTGTGGAGTCTTCTGATGTTTTCATGTACAGCAGCGGCAGGGAAAGGGCTGTTCCAGAAACCACAGCCCTGACAGGGACCTCCTCTTTAAGGGTTTATACACCTCATAGGTGAGGCAGGCCAACATTACCCTATGGAGCCAGTGACCAAGACCAGTTGTAATTGCTGGCTGACTTTGGTCATAATCCAAAGTAGGTGGTAGAAGAGAAAGTATGGAGATCAGTGGCAGCCTGTGCATCACTGCCATATGTCATGCAATTAGTATCACTAACTCTTCTATTATCTTTTTAAAAAAGAAATGGTAATCAGTTATCCATTTTAAATATCTGTAATAGGACTGAGGTCTGAGTATGTTCAATTAGATCATGAGTTGGATAACAAAGAGCAGCTGCAGAAGGTGCTGTGGGTTGACCATCACCCCTCCCCACCTCCTTAACTTCCTGCACTGAGTCTAACTGTACACATTGATGGTTTCTTACTGCAAGCCCCTGCAGCTCTCTGCCTGAGCACTTTCACTATGGTAGGAATGTGCTTGGCTTATGTGTGTGGCTGCCTGGAAGTGACGAGGAGTTAACATTTCTGAAAGCAGCCCTCACTTGGATAAGGGTGGGTGGATTAATGCCTCCATTTCCTCACCCTCCTGGTGGAATAGTTCTGAGGAGTGCTCTATGCAGTCTCCCAAAGGGCCCTAAAAGAGTTTCAATTCCCCACAATGGCAAACTATTCATTAGTATACTCTTTTGGCTCTGTTCCCTTCCTCATCTTACTTCCTCACCCTCTTATTGGTGCTTCTTGGAATTTTTTCCCAGATACATGTAAACTTACATGTAAACCTTTGTCTCAAGGAAACCAACCTAAAAAAAGTGGTAAAACAAGACAAAATCCTACCTCCTACTATTTATAGTTTAATAAAAGATCATGATGCTAATCAAATAATTACATTATAATTATAAACGTAGTTGTGACAAGTTTGACAAAGAAGACATATTGCATATAAAAAGGAATAAGAGAGAATTTGGTGTGTGTGTGTGTGTGTGTGTGTGTGTGTGTGTGTGTGTGTGTTTAGAGTCAGAGAAGTCTCCTTGGGGAAGTGGTGTTTGAGCTTAGAATGGAAAGAAGTTATACTTACCTGACAGGGAAGATACCATGATCATGAAGGTGGTTTTCCCAGGGCAAGGCGTATCTGTTGCACTCCAGATGTGCTAACCCCTGCAATTTTCCCAAATGTGGGAAACTTAGTTGCATAATTTGTGGTAGTGGGGGACTATGTTCATGCTCTTTCCTAAGAAAAAGAGAATGGAAAGAAGCTGAAGAGGGAAGGAGAAGGGGTTCTGCACGAAAGAGCAACTTGCACCCAGGGCCCAGCTTAGAAAGGAGTTGGAATGTAGAGTGCCTTGAGAAAGGACAATGTGGCCAAAGTGGAGTGTGATGGGAGCTTAAAGGGAGCCAAGACCAGGAGGTAGATAGGAACCAAGCAGGCTGGGCTTTCTGGAGTTCTCTTTATGTGAGGAGCTATGGGAAACCATTGAAAGAGCTTGACTAGAGGCTCCTGTTGTCAGATTTACATTTCAAAAGATCACTTTGTATGCAGAATGGAAGAAGATGAAGCCTTCACCCAGCTTCCTGTATCAACTAAAACCAATTTGGTTTTAGTTGATATAGGAAGCTGGGTGAAGGCTTTTTTTAATGTTGTGACTTGGACTTGACTGGATCCCAAGGTTCACATTATAGCTCTTCTGCTTACAGAATAATTTTGGAAAAGTGACTTAATCTTCCTGCAGTAAACTCAGGAGTAAAGTTTTTATTATTTTTGAGTTGGGAGTCTTACTCTGTCATCCAGGCTGGAGTGCAGTGGCATGCTCACTTGTAGCCTCAACTCCTGGGCTCAGGCAATCCTCCTGCCTCAACCTCCTGAGTAGCTTGGACTACAGGTCCATGCCAATTTTTTCTACTTTTTGTAGAGATGAAGTACCACTATGTTGCCCAGGCTGGTCTTGAGCTCCTGGGCTCAAGCAATTCGTTTGCCTTGGTCTCAAAAAGTGCTTGGATTACAAGTGTAAGCCACCACTACTGGCCCCTCATGGGTAAAATTATAACCATTTATTATATTACAGACTAGAATAGTTTCTGACACAAAGTAAGCACAATTCAAGTGTTAGCTGTTATTAACATTATTATTGTCTTTCAACACATCATAGTGGGTAATGTGTTGATTTTAACATGGATTATTATTCAGGGGCTTTAGTTTTATTTTTGGTGCATACAGCTTCTGGTTTAATAATGTGTCATGAAAGGCAGGGCAGCAGGAGATCTGGGGTCAAATACAGGCCTTGGAGCTCACCAGCTGAGTAACCTCAAGCAAGTTACAACACCCCTGCTTTTGATTCTCTTTTACAGGGAAGGGGGTGATAATGATTCCTTTTCCTTCAGATTATTGTAGGAAAGTCACAGAGTAAGACTCACAACTCAAAAATAATAAAAACTTTACTCCTGAGTTTACTGCAGGAAGATTAAGTCACTTTTCCAAAATTATTCTGTAAGCAGAAGAGCTATGATATGAACCTTGGGGTCCAGTCAAGTCCAAGTCACAACATTAAAAAAAGCCTTCACCCAGCTTCCTGTATCAACTAATCAAATGTCCTTGCATCCATCAAATACTGGTAGACAGGTAGTAGGTTTTAAATCTGTTGCAACTAGTATGATAAGCATTGATAACTGTCTCTTCTAGTTGCCATTCCACTGGGTTACTCTTCTCCCATTGTGATCCTGTTACAATCCTTAAACAACAATTTCAGATAACACTTTGGAATAACTTTTACCTTGGAATAACTTTTATTATAGAAAGTTCTGCAAAAACCTAGCTACCTTAACTGCTGTACTTTAAATTTTACATTTTGTATTACTTCAGTGTCTTTATATTATGAACATCATACATCTACTGCTATATTATTATTGCAATAAAGTCATTATCAAAATGACTCTAACTCTTTATCTCCATGAGTGAAATAATTACACTGAACTCAATGATATCGCTAAATTGCTAAGAACATGCCAGGTGTTTTAATACTTTCTATTTAGCTTCAATGATTTCATCATAATTATTAAAGCAAAACATCACATATTTTTCTCATAAGCATGAAACCCCATATTCTCCCACAATTTTCATTCAGGGATGAATTCTAATGTTTCATGAAGTAGAAGAGAAACATGTTTTTTTTTTTACATGGGCATTGTGTGAAAGAACAACCAACCAAACTATGAACACTCATAAAATTTTTATTGTGAAGTACATTAAATTTTCTGCAAACATCGTCTATTTATTAAGTGTGGTTTTTTAAAAAAGCTCTAGCATGCCACAGAGAGATGGAGAAACAATTCTTGGAGATAAACAGGTCATTCTTCCTGTCTTATGTTTTTAGCACATTTTTATGTGTATATACTTGTGCTTTGTTTCTACATAGGTTGAGTTTCTTTAACCAATGATGGGTTTTGATTAATTTTCTTACATTTAGGTAAGTGATATATGAAGTTGGAGATTGCTTTGTAATGGATTTCGCTCTATTAAACATTTGGGCACATAGAATAGTTACAAATCATCAAATTTAATCTGAATAAAAATATAAATTATGAATATTCTCTAAAATATTTTACCTTCATGTTACAAAGAGTATTACTAATAGCTTTTGATTAAGAAATATTCCTTTTGTTGTCAACTCAAATTTGCAACATCAAATGGCAATTTCATGAATCAATTGATTCCATTTTTGATTTTTTGATAGTTTCTGCAACCTCTTCTGAGCCTATTATCTAAGATATTTATTGAAAATACTTCAAAAATAGCAACATTGATTTTCTGTTTGTACTAGCAGGTGTGCATAGTGATTACTTTAATGTTTTTCCTCGTTTCTGGCATATTATTCCAGATTTTCAATGGCTCAGTTACTGTAAAATGCATAGTAGTAACTCTTGAAACTTTAAATAACTTTTAAGCTCCAACATATATAAATTCACTGGATAGTCATTGGATGTATCAATTTTTGTGGAAAAGCATTTTCAAAGATAAAACATGTAAAATTCCTTAGATCAGCATAGCAAATGAACATTTGCAATAATTTTGATGATAGGAAACAGTAAACTGAATTCCTATTAAGCAAAATATTATCCTTCCCCAAATAATTACTTTTTAAAAATTAGTGTACCTGTATTATAAGAAAATTGTACTCAATTATTACTGTATTTTGAATTCTGTCAATACAAATTTCTTGTAAAACTTTCTTTCTTGTAATGAAAGTACCTACATAATATCTTTGATTTTTTGCCACTTTTCCTACAAAGTCTAAAATATTCGCTATCTGGCTCCTGAAGCCACACTTAATAAATAGACTGTAGCTGGGCTTGGTGGCTCAGCCTGTAATCCCGCGCCTTTGGAGGCTGAGGTGAGTAGACTGCCTGAGCCTGCGGGTTTGAGACCCACCTGAGTAACTTGGTGAGACCTCATATCTACAATAAATCAAAAAATTAGCCAGGTGTGGTGGTGCATACCTGTGGTTCCAGGTACTTGGAAGGCTGTGGTGGAAGGATCGTTGGAGCCCAGCAGGTCGAGGCTGCGGTGGCCGGGAGCGGCCACTGCACTCCAGTCTGGGTGACAGAGTGAGACCCCAACTAAAAAAAATAAAAATAAAAAATAAAATAAAATAAATATACGATGGTGAGTTGTGGGGTGGTGAGAAGTCTGGTTGGGGTGCTATTGCAATCATCTAGGTGAGTGAGGATGGTGGTTAGAAATGAGCAGGAGTGCCAGAGAGGTCCTCTGACTGAAAGTGAAATACCCAAGAAAACTTAAAAAACTATATTTGCTGTGAATCCCTACCTCACATCTGCTGCACTGTATTCTATACACCCCCTCTTAGCTCACGTTTAATATGTTATATAAATTCTTAGCTCACGTTTGATATGTTATATAAATTCTTAGTCCACGTTTGATATGTTATATAGGTTCCTACCTCACATTTACTGAATTTCTGACTCTACCTTAAATCCTGTGAGACTGGGCACGTAATAGGTGCCTGGTAGTGACTGCAGTTGTAAAGCTATAATTTAAACAGTGTTTGTATTTAACCCTTCTAAGCTTCAACTTTTACAAGGAATGTAAATGCTGAGCAAGCAACAAGCCCCCTCCCAAACGTTCCTTTACCTAGATTACAGTAGACCCAGTGGTGCCAGACCCAGCGGCACCAGGCACCCTCCTGACAGGCAGGCTTTGCGTTATCTCAAACCTGCTTGCCTGGTTGCTCAAACATTTCGCTCCACTAGCAGTTACCTGTCCATCACAGATAACAAAGCCGGGAGCCCACGCAAATTAGGCTTGAATCCACCAATCAAAATCTCCGTAACTACGTCACATAGTTTTTATCCAACCCTGTATGCACAAGTCTGTAAAACTCCCCACCCCCTCAAAACTATGTATAAAAGGTGCGTAATAACTTGAGTCTGGGCTTGTTCGTCACTGAAGCCGCTGTCGGTTTCAAACGCGAGCCCAGGCTCAAGCTTGAATAAAAGACCCTCATGTTCTTGCATCGGGGCTGGCTCTCTGGTAATCTCTCACTTTGGATTATTGGGTACAACAAAAGGAGAATGCTGAGCCTTTTCCATGTCCCCTTGGCAAGAATGGGGAAGGGATGGGATCATCTTCCCTTGACTCTGAAGTCAGTTACTAAGACAACCACCAACAGAAATGGGGGTTGATAACAGATAGCATATACTGATTGCCATTATTTCTTACCAGATACTATTCTAAGAGTATTATATGTATTCATTTATTTGATCTTCATAGTCACCCTATATGGTAAGAGATATCTTTATCTTCTTTTTATGGATGAGACATCTGAGGTGCAGAGAAATTTTAAGAACTTACCCAGTGTTACAGGACAGTAAATGGGGCTTGAACATGTTGTGTGGCTCAAGCACTCAGTCTCTTAACCACTGCTGAAGCTATCTCTTATCCTGGCCAGAGTCTCCTGAGGCAATTTGCTTGTGGTTCTGTCCCTCTTATCCATTAGAACAGGGGGAAGGAGCAGAGGAGAGATGACAGGGTGGATAGATGGAGAAATGTGAGATAGATTTGTATTCCCGATGCTTGGTGTGGCAAGGTTGGGCAGACCAGGTGGACAGACCCTGTAGAAGGAAGCAAGGCTGTTTAGGGAGGATCTTACCTCAGAGAGCTGCCTGAAGAGGTGGGAATCCCAAAGGCAAAACTTGAGAAGAGAGCTGGGCGAACTCAGCTAGAAAGTGTCTCTCACCTCAGCAAACTATACACCTGGAGACATCTTTACTTTGTTCTGAGAAGATGACAACCAGGAGAGGAAGGTACTGGGAGAAGAGTGTCTCCTCGGTTTCCTACCCCATTCCCCTTCAACAAGATGTAATGGAAGCCATATTTTGTGTGTGGTGGGGAGAGAAGGAAAACTAGAGAGAGAGAGAGAGAGAAAGAGAGAGAGAGAGAGAGAGAGAGAGAGAGGAGGTTGGGGTAGGGGCAAAATGAGGTATCAGGAGAGGGGAAGAATGAGACCAGTCCCTTCTCATGTAAGTGTCTCCACACTGACTCTGAACCTGCTTAGACTGAGATAAAATTCAAAGTTCTCTCTTACCAAGTCTTCATGTACTCAGAGAACGTGAGCAAATTTGACAGTGGAATAATACCAATAAATAGATCCGCTTACACCGAGATGTCACAAAGCATTTCATAATACAGGCTGAGGCAGGACCTGTTTCACAGCAGTATTGACTATACGTCATGTTCTATAGATTCTCTTTGCAAATAAATTTACTGCAAGCTTTAAAACTCTTTAGTGAGAACTGATGGTTCCACTGACTATGCCACTCCCTTCTCCACCTTCAGTTTCAACCGTGCAAAACCCAGAGGCAAGCAGACAAAGTTGAAGTGAGAGGCAACTGTCTGACTTGTGAGAAAGAGATATCTGTTTTAGAATTTGAAAGAAATGCCTGTTTGTGTAAAACTTGAATCATGACGATGATGTTGATGTCATTTAATTGCCAAGACAATAACGTTATCAGTACAACTGGGAGAACTGGACTTATCCTTTGATGCTCAAGAATTCAAACTTTCTCAATCTCAAATTTCACCCATTCAAGCAATGTAAAAATGTTGTAAAGATACATCCATTCTTTTATTCAACAAAATTTTATGAAGTATCTATCCCTGTTTTAGGCATTGGAGATTCAGCAGTGAAGAGAAGAGACATGGTTCCTTTCTGTTACTGAGTTTACATTTAGTGTGTGTGGGTGTGGGTCGGCTAGAATTGGGGAGCTAGAGAAGAGAGAGACAACAAAGGGATTGTAGGAGTGAGTTACAGAATGTGCTAGAAGGTGATCAGGGTTATGTGGAAAACAAAGCAAGGTTGGAAGTTGGGGGTATGTGGAGAAATGTCTTGCAATTTTAAAGAGGGGTGTTCCAGGTAATACACATAAGATGACTTTGCACATGACAAGACATCATACAAAAAAGGTAACTGCTTTTATTGGCTGGGGAAATCACAATCCAGGCCTCTGTTTTTCAGGATGGGAACATTTAGTTTTGTGATAAAGAATATACGAGACAGAGTATCCTATGTAAGCACTGTGTACTCACCAACCATCTCTGCTCCCTGACCTCTGATATCTCCCAGTGAAGCAGCAAAACCTCCTTCTTGAAAGTGGATCCCCTCACAGTGCTGAGAAGAGATTGAAGGAGGGATTTAGAATGGACGACTAAGGTCAGACATGTTTATCTCTATGTTGGTTTTCAAAAACCTGCAAATATCAAGCCATTCATTAACCCATCTATCCATCACACAATATTTGCACAATATGTGCAATGTTCCAGGCATCTTGAATGAATACTGAAAGAATTATAAAGTTCATGCTGTAAGGTGATAAACTGGCTAATGGGGTTATTAAGGGATTATGTTCCAGAGATTCAATTTTGTGCTAACTACACTATTTCAGGGAAATGTCTAAAAGTTTCATTTGACATCAAAATGAAAATATAAACAATCCCTTGAAGTGTTAACTAATACATCTTCTTATATGTAATATACAGATCTTTAGTTTAATGGTAAAGACAATGACCAGGATCGACTTCTAAAGAAAATTACATAGTGTGAGAAGTAGTCTAAAAATATAACTTAAATGGAAAGTAAAAGGAGTTAGCTATTGAAACAGCTTTTAAATAGTATTAATATTAAAAATTCTGATTATTGAAATAATAAAAGCCACATATAAATAAAAATAGTTTTGTCATATAGAAGAATTTTCAAGACAGTCTAATAATGCCCCTTTTCCAAATTTCTTTGTTTACAATCACTGTGATCTAAGAGATCTTTTATGAAAATACTAAATAAATAATTTTATTATAATTATTACCCAAAATCAGATAAAGTAGACTATGGTTTGAATATTTATCCCTTCTGAAACTCAGCTGAAATTTAATCCCTGATGTGATCGTAGTGAGGGGTAGGGTCTTTAAGAGGTGATTGGGTTCTGCCTTCATGAGTTAATGGAGTAAGGAGTTAACATGAGAGTGGGACTGGTGGCTTTACAAGAAGAGCTGGACAGAACTGAGCTAACACACTCAGTCCCACTACCATGGGATGTCTGCCTCACTTTGGGGCTCTGCAGAGTCCCTACCAGCAAGAAGTTCCTCACCAGAAGAAGCTCTTTGACCTTGGACTTCTCAACCTCCATAACCATAAGAAATAATTTCTTCTTTGTCATATATTATCCAGTTTTTGGCATCAGAAAATGGTCTAAGACAAAGTAAAAGTCACACTGGCCTTATTCCCTTTCCAAGCTATGTCTGAGAACTATCACCACGATTACTCTAACATTTGTGTAGACATTTATTACATAGAAATTTATCACATATGTGTACATAGAAATATCTAGTTTTATTTTGTACAACTAGTTTTTAAATTAAGTGGGACTATAATATGAGCATTGTTCTACAACTTGCATTTTACCTAGCACACCTTGGAGATGTTTCCACATGTGTAAATATCGATGCATCTCATTCTTTCCAAGAGGTGTATAGCCTTTTATTGCATGCCATTCCAAAATCATTCCCTTGTTATGGATATGTAGGATATTTTCAATTATTTGGTGTACAGACAATATCAAAGTATTTAGGGAAGATATTGAAGGGAATAATTGCTGAGTGATGGAGTCATATTGTAACTTCTGATGGTACTGAAAAATCATTCCCTGGGAGGAATGTGCCAGTTCACACTCATACCAGTAGTGTACAATATCAAACTTCCCACAATCCCACCAGCATATAATGGCATTAAACTTTAAAGTGTTTTTTAAAAGTATTTTTCTATGCTTTTTAATTGATTTGTATGAGGTCGTATGTATTTTGGAAATTAGTCTTCCCGTTATAAAGATTGAAACTATATTCTTCCTGTCTGAAGTTTAACTATTCTGGATGTTAATCCTTTTTCTGTTATTTAAGTAAGCAGTACATTCTCCTAATCTGTAGCTTTGTTTTTAAGGCTTCTACTTTTGATATAGTCAAATAATGAGTCTTTTTTGTGACTTTTGTGTTTCATATATTGTTTTAAAAAGTCTCTTTGAGTCCAAAGTTATGAACATAATTTTCTATTTTTTTTGGTAGTGTGCTTGCAATTTTGACTTTTATCTTTACATCTTTAATCTACATGGAATTTGTTTTTTGCAAATGGTATAAAGTAGTGATTCAACTTAATTTTTATTTCTCATTTTATGACTACTCCATATCCTCCCCACTGAGTAGTTTTACTACCATGATCAATTCTTGCATATTTATCCATACATAAGTCCGTTTCCGAACTCTATTCTGTTATGATAATCCACTTGTTTCTTCCTGCATCAATACTATAATGTTTTAATTTGTACTTCCTTCTGATATTACAGTACCTGCCACCATGCATGTTAATATTAGCAAACTAAATATCATGTTTCCGAGAAAGGATCCTGGCAGAGAGTAGGAGTTAAATTGACATTTATTGAATTTTCTCTTTAAACTTTGGATTGCCTTCAGCAGACAGAAAAAGTAATGTATTTGATGATAAGATAAATTGGCTTCTCTATTTTTTCTTCTCTACCAGACCCCTATATTGAAAATGTTGGGGTTGAAGTAATCCCATTTTATTAATCCCTTTCCAAGGAGAGAAGCTTGCATGTCCACCTGACATGCCATATATAAATAGCCTTATTTACAGGAGAACTGAGTGCACCAAAGCCCCCAGTAACCCTTGTCGACAAACGGGAAGTGAAATACCAGACTGCAGAGCAGTGAGAAAAACATTAATTTATTGGGGTCTTAGAAATTGCAATTCAGAAAACACAGGTTTGGCTAGGAATCAAATTGTGCTCCAAAGAGAGGCAGGGGAGTAGGGACTTTTTTTTTTTTTTTTTTTTGAGTTGGAGTCTCACTCTGTCGCCCAGACTGGAGTGCAGTGGCCGCTCCCGGCCACCGCAGCCTTGACCTGCTGGGCTCCGGCGATCCTTCCACCTCAGCCTTCCAAGTAGCTGGAACT
>CAUYQG010213269.1:0-11328 GCA_963574415.1 Tarsius wallacei | reverse complement strand
CGCCTTGGGAGGCTGAGGTGAGTGGATTGCCTGAGCCCGCGGGTTTGAGACCCGCCTGGGCAGGCGAAACCTCATCTCTACAATAAATCAAAAAAATTAGCCGGGCGTGGTAGCGCGCGCCTGTAGTTCCGGCTACTCGGAAGGCTGAAGTGGAAGGATCGCCGGAGCCCAGCAGGTCGAGGCTGCAGTGGCCAGAAATGGCCACTGCACTCCAGTCTGGGTGACGGAGTGAGATGCCAACTCAAAAAAAATAAAAATAAAAATAAAAAAGGCATAGGAGTCAACCTAAAATGGCCAATGGCCAAAGATAGAATAATTTTAGTCAGAGTAAATAATAATATAATATTATAATATATAATATATTATATGTATATAGAATAACCCATAAGATAAAATACATATCTAGGAGTTCATTAACAATAGTAGTAATTTAGTCAGGCAAGATCAACTGATGGAGGCTAAATTAGTTTAAGGGGCAACAGACGCTTCCATTATTAAAAATATCTCTCCCAAATAAGTATTTGTAATTACATTAAAAAATAGAGTAACATTACAGTAGGAAGACCGGTTAGCAAACACACCTTAGCCAGACATCATCTTAACCAAGGGATCAAATTCAACATTACTAATAATAAGACAAATTGACATCACATAACTCGTGACAGGTAGCTCTGAGAAATAGCATCACTTCCACAATATTCTTGCCAAAAAATGCATGGCCTCATTCTAATCATGAACAAATACCAGACAAACCAAAATTGAAAAATATTTTGCAAACTATCTGATCTTTACTATTGCAAAGTGTCAGGATCTTAAAAGAGAAGGAACACTGAAGGATTGTTACAGAGCTTAGGAAACTGAGGAGACATAACTAAAACTAATGTGGAATTCTGGATAACATCTTAAAACGACAGATACAAGAAGAGGACATTAATGGAAAACTAGTGAAATCCAAATCAAGTCTACAGTTTAGTTAACCTTGTTGGAGAAAGGTTAATTTAGTGGTTGTTCTAACTTGGCTATGGTGATTAAGGCTTTAATATTAGGGAGAACTGTGTAAAGGTATACAGAAACACTCTGCATTATATTTGCAGTTTCTATCTAAATCTAAAATTATTTCAAAATATAAAAATAAACAAATCTGCTAGAAATAACATCCATAAGCCTCTGCACGGCAAATATGATCCTGCCCTGGGTATAAACAAGACCTGCCCAACCTCCCAGTGCTAATAGCTCCTGCAAAATTAAAACCTCAGTTAACAATTTTAAGCCTCAGTTGAAAAGAAGGCTTCATGAGGTAGAGTCTACAGGCTCAACTGAATGGAGAATTTGAACCTGAAAACTAGAGAAAATATAACAATATGAAAGAGACCTGAAAACATATTTTAAATGTTGGGTGTAAAAAAATGAATAAACCACAGAAAAACAGGATATTATGAAAGTTTAAAGCAACTTGACAACATCCAAACTCAATCTTTGAAAGAAAAACAAAGAAATTTTAAAACACACCTGTACATAAACAGTGAACAGATAATTCAAATATTTTAGACATAGCTGAAGAAATAATGATAGTCATCAGTTTTAATCAATACAACTTTGTGTTTTAATTAAGTAGCTTTATATAATATTGTACAGTTCTCGCCATATGTATGTATATGTGTGTTCATGTTAAGAGTGATATTTCCAAAGAGCATAGTAACACTGTACTACTTATTAAGTTGTATAGGTGAAATTAGTCATTCATTTGGTAAGATAATCTCTACCTCACCTTAAATATTATATAATCTCTAGTGAATTAAATATATAAATATGGGGCAATATGCTTATAATCTTGGGATTGGTAGCTTAAATGAAAAATTCACAAATATGTCAACAAAAAACCATAGTTTAGCAAGAGAAAATAAAACAGGAAAAATGCAATGTGAAGGAACATTTGCAAAACATGGTGAACATGTAGATGGCTGATATCACTTCTCAGGCAGTAATTTACTTATTCAACAAGTTTTTATTGAGAAGTTACTTTGTGTCAAGTACAAATAAATACTCTGGAAATACATCTGTAAACAAAATAGATATAGTTCCTGCCTGCCCTTATGAAACTTAGATTTTAGTGGCACGAAGCAATTTTTTGAAAAAAAATCAACAAATAAATGGAATAATAGGTTGAAAAACATTATTAAAAACCTAGAGGTGGCTAAGAAAAAAATTATAAAGGAGAATCTATTAAGGTCTAAAAAGGTTGAACCAGTGACAACTTAGCTGATAACAGAAGAATAAAATGAACCAACAATCTGAAAAATGAAGAGAAGCATGTACAAGACACCTGGAACAGCATATACAAAGTCCCTAAGGCAGTCGAGCTTTCTTTTCTTTTCTCTAAAGATTTCAAGGAAACACAAAATAACTACAGCAAATTAGAAAAATAATCAAATTACACTCAATGAAGAAATAGCAGAGGTGAGATTGATTATACATGTAGTTATCATGTAGAACATGGTCAGAGAATTTGGATTTTACTGTAAATGTCTTGGGAAAATGTCTTAGGTAGGGTAGTGATTTGATGTGATTTGCTTTCATTTTTGCTCTTGTGAGGAAATTGCGTTGATAGTGAGGAAGAATGGTGGCAGAGAAATCAGACAAAAAACTGTCACAGATGCCTGGTGTAAGGAAAAGTGATGTCAATGCAGATGGAGATAAATGCCAGATTCAGAGATATCTTGGTGATTGAATCCACAAGATTTCTTGATAAATATGATGTATGCAAATATAGCTAGGTTTTTAATATCAGTACAAATTTACACATAAAATTATTTAATTAGATAAAAATATCATTAGGCAATTCACAGAATAAGAAATACAAATGTGTAATAAATCTATAAGTGAATCCCCCACTTCAAGTACTAAAAATATTATAATTTAAGACAATAAGATAGCTTTTGCTCACAAAATTTACTCTCTGTCTCTCTCTCTCTCTCTCTCTCTCTCTATATATATATATATATAGTAAATCTATCTATCTATATATAGATTGATGAAATGTAATGTTGGAATAGGTGTAGGGAAAAGGGAAAATTCATATATTGATATGGGAAGGAGAACTGTCTTACTCATTAGGCAGAGTAATCTGACAACTTGTATTTAATACAGCAATACACCTTTTAAAAATTTATCTTAGTCCACAAGTATATTTGACACACATAGAGTGAATTATATTTTTTCATAGCATTGTATGTGTGACCAAGAGACCAATGGAAACTGTTTGAATGTTTATTAATAAGGAATGTCTGAAAAACTGTTACTTTTACATATGGATTAAACTAGATTTAGTGGCAGTTATTAGGGTCCTTCAGAAATATGTTGTCTCTTCCTATCTGCTCAGGCACCTTAAGACTTTCTCACCCCCTTGAACTTAGGCAAGGCCATGTGCTTCACTTTGGCCAATGAGATGAGAGCTGCTAAGTTGAGAGAAAGTACAAAAGCCTATGGACAATTTGTGTTTTCTTTCTTCTGACATAAATATAACTTGCTTTGTTAGAACAATGTGTAGCAAAGTCCCAGGCAACCTAAAAAACGTGAGGTTGAGCAAAAAATAAACCTTTTATGTCCAAACTACTGATATTTGGAAATGGCTTACTACCTATTACTGAAGCATAAGTGATAAAATATTTTAATAATGAGAGAGCAGATAGCTAGAGAAAAGTTAGGCAGGCAGGGTGGGTCCCCTGGTAACAAAGTAGCAAACTTCCTGAAGACCTCTGGGACTGATACACTCTGGTTGTTAAACCAGCTTGCTACAAGCCAGACAGCCTATGACAAGAAAACACTCACCGCCGGGATTGAAAAATAACCAATCAGCTCACTGCTAAGTGCCAACCAATCAGCTCACTATTAGGTCCCTACCCCCAGCCAATTGGTTCTTAGTACTGACCAACCAAAAAGCACAGCTAGTGCCAACCAATCAGCTCACGGCTAGTGCAAGCCAATCGACTCCATTTTAGGGCTGTATGAGTACCAGGTTTCAGCTCCAAACTGGCAACTCCCTCAGGTCCCCTCCCTCTCTGGGAGCTTTTCTGTCCTCTCAGTAAACCTTGCTTTCTCAATTTCTGGTTTCTGTGTCTCTCATTTCTCCTGGGTGTGAGACAAGAATTCAGACCTGAAGAGCTGCAGACAATCGTTGGAGAAGAACTGAGAGAGCTGCTGGCAGAAGGTGAGACTCCAAAGCTGAGACACTTCCAAGGGCTGGCTTAAGAGCCCACCAAATCAGCAACACTCTCTCAGGGCTTGTCTTGCTGTCCCGTTAGAGCCAACATCCTGAGGCTTGGCTTGCCAGCCCGTTAGAGACAACACTCTTTGGAGTCAGACTTGCCCACCCATTGAGCTGACACTCTGCAGAGCCCAGGCTGATAGGTAAAAATCCACAATCATAATAGATTTAAAACATGCTCATGGTGTACTATAAAGTAAGGAAAGCAAACTGTAGAAGAATGTGTATATTACAATACCATTTTTTTAAATAGAAAAAAGCCATGTTCATATAAGACAGGAAAATTATGGAAGACATGAAAATGTTAATAATGGTAACCTATGTAAAGTAAGAACTTATGAGGAAGAGGTAGAGAATATTAATTTCTTTCTGCATACTACATTTACATTTTTTAAAACAAGAAGAATAGGTTATTTCAAAACTTTAAATTAATATGGAAAAAGCTATGCTGATCAACTAGACAATAAACTGTGTAAAAATTATATATATTTATTGAGAAGCATTGGAAATGCATGAGAATAAAATCATTAGCAAAAGTAAATGGCAAGCCCAGAGCAGATTCAAATAAAACTGAGCATTAAATGTGTTTATTATATCAATTCTGTGCAGCAGAATGTCTAGTCAATAAATTGAGTTGAAACATTGGTTAAAAATTTGAAAATGATGAATTGAAATCCACACCTTCTCTTTCCAGCAAAATAAACTTCAAATAGATGTCAGTTATAAATTTAATAAATAAATCACATAGACAAATGATAAATGGTTAGTGAATTGCAAGGGCCTGCTAACTATGATGTTAAGGTCTGAGAGAATTTTGAACAAATTGATAGATTTGACTACATAATACATACATACATCACAAAATAGGAGTAATGTTTGAATAAATGTAACAGTGCTCAGTGAGAAATGTATACATCTACCCAATAGCATGAATTACATACATCCTAGGTATAATTAACCAAAGATTACAATACTTTTTGCATGAATAGGGCATTAAGGTCAATCTGTGTGTTGATCCGTGAGAGATTAGACACATAAGATGTGATGAACTAATAGCACAGAATATTTCACAAAAGACAGATGCAATCAACTAGAAATACACTGAGCAATATAGATTAATCTTCTGAAAGCATGGTGATATGTGAGAAAATCATAAAATAGAATAAGTTCTATAACATAACAAAATTTATGTAAACTAAGAACATGTGTGTGCAAGAGAACAACATATGTACAAGTATACACATAAACAAAACCTATGCATTAAGTACTTTAGAATGTTTTCCTGTGTGGAAGGAGATAAGAAACGGAACAGGGGAAGTGGAATGTATAAAAGTATGTAAACAAAAACCAAAGGACCAAGAGAGGATTGGACCTTCCAGAGACCAGTGATAATCATGTTCCATAGCAATGATGAGTACAATTAGCCCAACTCAATACACTTGAAGTCCAAAACATATATTTTTATTGTTTATTTAAAAATAGACTAATAAGTAAGCCAATAAATTAATAGCTAAGAAATACAAATTGGAGAAAATATATGAAAATGTGTTCACTTGACTATCAGTTACTTACATATTAATACAAAAATTTATATGGGTTTATTTCCTTATTGACTTGTCCATTTAGAAATCTGAGGAAAAAAGATACTTAGTAGAAGAATTATTCTTTTTTTTTTTTTTTTTTTTTGAGTTGGATTCTCACTCTGTCACCCAGACTAGAGTGCAGTGGCCGCTCCCGGCCACTGCAGCCTCAGCCTGCTAGGCTCCGGCGATCCTTCCACCTCAGCCTTCCGAGTAGCCAGAATTACAGGCATGCGCTACCATGCCTGGCTGATTTTTTGATTTATTGTAGAGATGCGGTCTCGCCAAGTTGCCCAGGTGGGTCTCGAGCCCGCAGGCTCAGGCAATCCACTCACCTCAGCCTCTCAAAGAATTATCATTCTTAATGGCAGTAGAAAGTGGTAGCAACTTTCTGGACCACTTAGACAAATGTCAAGCAATACTTGAGCAAAAAAATTTATTATGAACCTTGATTATAAAGGCTGAAAGTTGAGGAAGAAATAGTCAGCACTTAGAAATTTAGTCAAACAATTTCTACATCAAACAATGAAATACTGTGTAGGAATTTAGAGTTGACAAAGTAGAGGATATTTTCCTAAATCTTTTCACATTGATATGCGTTATTTTCTCCAAAACATGTAATAAGTTAATAATAAAAATTCAGATAAAATAGATTTGGAGTACTTTAAAAATTAAACTCCTCTGGAAGTAAAGCTCTTCAGTTTACATGCTCTATGACAAATAAAACATTAGAATTGTAATTCATTTTATTTTGTTTCTTTCACATAAATAACTTGAAATTGGCTTTATCAGCTTATAACTTCACATATTCTCTTCCCACAAATAAGAAATCTCACGATTGCTATTAAAACTCTACATTTAGACTACAGATAAGTAGGAAAAAACCTTATATTTTTCTGCATTAAAAAGGTTTTTACAAAACATGCACTAAGCCAGGTTAATAAAAGATGACATAAAAGTTTTTTCCCCATTAAGTTAATGCAATAATATATTTTTATAAATATACAATGAAATAATTGGAAATCTGACATTTAATGTGAATTCTTGATTGGAGGTATCATTTATGGTCAATAGTTTATTTTTTTTAAACAGAGGTATTACTTTTTCCTTCAAACTAATCAGATAGGATGTGTAACATTGAAGAGTCTGCACTCCAATGACATTTGTTACTTTTGATATAGGAAAAAAAGAATAGTTTTTCTGCTGAAGACGCTATATGCATGCCTCCAGCTGGCTTGCTCATCTCTTATGGTCAATGAATATATTACTTACAAGGATAATTTGCCTCTCAAATTTTCTGGCCACACAAACCTGTATTTCTCCCTATGTAATTCTCTTTTCCTGGTGTTAAATGTATTTACTTGTTAACAAAATGTTTGTTACAAAGATGCAGATGGTTAAAGGAATAATGCACAACAGACCCCGGATGGAGGTCCGGGCTAGCCATATCAGTTGGACTCTGAGAGAAGGCAGAGTTTCAGCCTGGTATTTATCACCTATTATCTACCTCAGCAGCCATGGGGAATAAAGAATTCACTCTTTTATTTGTGGTTTGTATTTACTTGTTAACAAAATGTTTGCTACAAAGATACAGATGGTTAAAGGAATAATGCACAAGAGACCCCGGATGGAGGTCCGGGCTAGCCATATCAGTTGGACTCTGAGAGAAGGCAGAGTTTCAGCCTGGTATTTATCACCTATTATCCACCTCAGCAGCTATGGGGAATAAAGAATTCACTCTTTTATTTGTGGTTTGATGGCAGTTTAAGGTTTTACTGAGGATGTGGTCTGGCAATGGTAATCTGCAACCCACACACAAAACATAGCACTAAAATCTTTATAATTAACTGCATATGATTTAGCAGGGTCATTTAGAGAGATGATTCATCTGCAGTAGGTGTAAACTGGCTCACTAAACCTAAAGCTAAGAGGGAAAGACGAAATAGAATAGTTTCTTGATTCCACTTTAGGCTAATAGCCAGGTGACTCAGAGACCTTAAGAGCCCTGATTCAAACTTCATTTCTCAGTGCTCATAACTGCTAGATTTTCATGCCAAACAATTCATCTTTCGGCATCTCAGCTGTGTAAATCTCTAAAACGAGCCTTTAGCCCAGGGTCCAGAGATTGTGCTACCTGGAAGACTATGCACCAAAGAATTAACATTGTTCTTCATTCTTTGAATTTGAATGTGTGTTTGAACACAGAGTTTTTTTTCCTTCCAATGTGAATACACAGTTTGGCCAAATCATGCAGTTGGCACTGCTTTTCTTCAGTGCCTTCCCATCTCCTTGCTGACTGGTCATTCTCCCTCTTCTTATCCTACCTGAACCCTGGAAGCTCAGAAAATTCCATTAAAACAGTCTCTTTCTCTGGGTAATCCTTGAACTCTACAAACATCTTTACGCTTTTCTCTTTAATCTCTGCTTTCAGTAAAATGCCGATTCGAAATATCCAAAAATCTCATCCTCTAAACGGTTAGTAGATCAGAATAGTTCACGTAATTCTCCTCTAGAGAACTTGCATTGTAAAAGGAACTGGATAGTCGACGCTAGGCAGAGTTCCACAACTAAGAACAGCAGAATCTCCTGGAATGAATTTCTAGAAAGGCAGATTCCCAGGGCACAACATTTAAGAAATGCACACTTTCAGGAATCTTCCAAGATTGAGATTGGGAAAAGGCAACTGTCTGCCTGAAACAAATACTTTGTGATATCACCATGCTCAGTTGCAGAGTTAGAATTAGGGCAAAGGGCTGTTTCACTCCTCAAATATTTTCTACCAAGTCTCCTAACGAGATTTTTGAATGCATGATATATATCATGTGAGTGCTATAATTTGACTTTATACCAAATGACAAGAAGAAAATAGTCAAATAATAAGCAATATACATCCATTGCAGTCTCTGAAATACATTATACCCTTGGTTAAGTCAGGATCAAATATTAGAACATTCCATTCAGCATATACTACAAAGCAACTGAATCTCTTATTCGGAGGGAATTATATTCACTTTTTCAGCAAGTTGACACTATTTTTTATATTATACCATTGATTGTCCACATAATCCAGCCTCCAGTAATTTAATGGTATTTTTATTAATTTATTGTACAATCTTTTGTTACTGATTTTTCAATTCCAAACGTAATATATGTTTGCTAAGCAAACTTAGAAAATGCAATGGAATGAATCCTACTCTTTGTATTACTACTGTTCACATTTTAAAGACTATCTCTTCATTCATTTATTTACTCATTCATTCATTCATACAGCAAATATTCCAGGAGGTTCCTAAGTTCTGTGAACAAGCTATGTAAAGCAACTACAGTCAAGGTACCATAATAGTGGTACAGGAGTGCAGATAAAAATGAAGCACTTAAGTTCCATGGAAGTGTCAAACAAGACTTATGGAATTCAGATGATTTGGGGAAGGAGCACTACTTTAGATTGGCTAGTGAGGGAGGACCTTTGTGAGAAGGTAGCATTTGAGTTGATATCCCGGTGTTATGAAGGAGGCACTCCTGAGATGCCCTGGGGAATCAAAATCTAGACAGAGAGACTGGCTAAGGAAAGTACTCAGGTGAGAATAAATTTAACATATTTGAGGAGTAGAAGGAAAGTCAGTTTGACTGGAGTATGGCCAAAGATAGGGAGACTGATAGCCGATGTGGAAGAACTATTTAGGGCTAAACCACATAGAGCTGCACTTCCAATGTGGGAGCCACTAGCCAAGTGTGTCTACTGAGCACTTTCCATCAAGCTAGTCTGAACTGAGATACACTGTAGGTATAAAACATAATTACACACTGGATTTTGAAGATCTAGTATAAAGAATTAATATAGTATAGCTCATTAATAATTTTAACATTGATTCTGTATCAAAAGGAAAATGTTCGATACAATGGCTTAAATTAATCATATTTTTACTATCAACTCACTGGTTTTACTTTTTCTAAAATGGTCACTAGGAAAATTTTAAATTACTTATGTGGCCTACACTATATTTTTAGGGATAGCACCAATGTAGAACATGGACAGAAGTCTCAATTGTTTTAAGTAGAATGAGAAGTATTTAAAAGGTTCTAAGGAAATATAATTTATTCTTTAATAATATATTGTTAGCCAGGCTCGGTGGCTCAGCCTGTAATCCCGCGCCTTTGGGAGGCTGAGGTGAGTGGATTGCCTGAGCCCGCGGGTTCAAGACCCGCCTAGGCAGGCGAGACCTCATCTCCACAATAAATCAAAAAAAAAAATTAGCCGGGCGTGGTAGCGCGCGCCTGTAGTTCCAGCTACTCGGAAGGCTGAGGCGGAAGGATCGCCGGAGCCCAGCAAGTCGAGGTTGCGGTGGCCGGGAGCGGCCACTGCACTCCAGTCTGGGCGACAGAGTGAGACTCCAACACAAAAATATATATATATATATATATATTGTTGCTGTGTAGGGAAAGGACAAGAATGGTAACAGAGAAGCCTGGCATATAAGTTATTAATAGTAGCTTAGAGCATTAATAGTATAAATAGTATAGTACTTATACTACACTACTATCGTATAAATAAAGAATAATAGTATAAATAAAGATGGTGAGAAAATGGTAGTTTCAGAATTTATTTTGAAGATATAGGGAAAAGAGATAATTCCTCATTATTACCATGAGTAAATGAATGATGGATGGTTGTGGTGCCATTTAATGGGATGCAGAAGACTGGATAGCAATGGGCTTGAGAGAAGGAGAAACAAGAGTTCTGTTTTGAAATATTTTGAGATTCCTGTTGGATATCCAAGTAGACTCTCCAGGAGAGAAGTCATGAAGAGGAGGAGGATTGGACCAAAGAAGAAGACCCAATGAGTTACAGGAAAATAAGTACATGGTGGTGTTCCAGATGTCAAGCAAATAACTTGTTTCAAAGACTAGAGAGTAGTTTACTATGTCAGTTACTGTTCAGTAGGCAAGGAATATGAGAGAACTGGCCATTACATCTGGCCATATGGAGACAGTCAATGACCTTGAGGAGGGCAGTTTGTTGTGATAGTAATAATGTAGATCCAACTATTTATATGAAAAAGTAAATGAGTGCTAATGAAATTAGAAGGAAAAAAATGAACCTAGCAGATCTTTGAAGATTTGTTGTGAAGATGAGCAGACAAAAGGAATAAGAGCTGGAGACATGATGTCTGTAATTATTTTAAAATTAAGACCTATTAGAGCTTATCTGTGTGGTAAAGAGAATTATTCAGTAAAGTGGGAGGAAAACGATGCAGTAGAGAGGACAACTGTAGCCACAAAGTTCTAGAGTAAACTAATTGAAATTGACTCAGATCTCAAAGGCAGGATTGGCCTTTGATAAGGTTCAGGTGCTCCTCCCATTATATCTGAAGATAAAACACATATGCAGGTGTGTCTTTGCTTTCTCTCTCTCTCTCTCTCTCTCTCTCTCTCTCTCTCTCTCTCTCTCTCTCTCTCTCTCTCTCTCTCTCTCTCTCTCTCTCA
>CAUYQG010213262.1:0-33356 GCA_963574415.1 Tarsius wallacei | reverse complement strand
GGGGCTAGACTTGCTGGCCCACCAAACCAGCAACACTCTCAGGGTTCAGCTTGCCATCCCGTCAGAGCCAACACTTTGAGGGCTAGGCTTGCCAGCCCACCAATTCACATCACTCTCAGGGATTGACTTGCCAGCCCAATAGAGCTGACACTTCTGGGGCTAGACTTACCAGACCCTCGATGACCCTCTCTGGTATTTGACTGGCTAACCCATTGAGCTGACATTCTGGAAGACCAGGCTGACCTGAAAAATTCACATCAGTGGTGGCTCATGCCTGGGTTCCAGCTACTTGGAAGCTACAGAAGCGGAGGAATCTCCTGAGCTCAGCAGGTCTAGGTTGCCGTGGTTATAAGTGTGTTACTGTACTCCAACTTGAGCAAAAAAGTGAGACTCTGACTCAATTAAAAAAAAAAAAAGAAGAGACTAGGAAACAAACAAACAAACAAAAAACCAGCTAATGTGGTTCATCAGTATAGACCTGGTGTGGCCACAGACTGCTTGTGTCTTTGCTTCCCTTCTATCTGTTTATATTGGCAAGATTAAAGATGCCACAAGAGCTCTTTCTCTTGAATTCACTCATCTCCATTTGTTTTGTTCCAGATCTGACCTCTTTTTCTAGGCCTTAAAGACATATTTTTTTTGACACACTTTACTCTCTTAATGTAAGAACATTCTTACAGTCTACTCCTTTCAATCCCCAATTAGATGGTGTCCAGTGACTTTCTTCAGTCTACAATACCAGTTAATGTAAATCACAATCCATGATTTCCAAAGATATTGAGTTTGACATAAGCATCAAAGGCCTAATTTGGGGCACAAAACTGGACACTTTTTTTCCTTGATTTCCTTTTATAAGTAACCTATTTTATCTTACAGCCATACATGTGTCTCTAAATAAATAGGGAGTTTTTTTTTTTTACATAAGAACCTTTGGAGAGATAAATATTTCAGGATATCTTGCTATATTCATGCAAATGAAAAAGTATGAAAGTATTGTAAGTGTGAAATCAGTTACTAAAACGGTTTCAACCAGTTTAGAGAACATTTAGAATGATAAACTATTTCTACTGAGAGTCTGTTAAAAAAAAATTGCAGCATTCTAACCTTCCTACCTAGATATAATAAAACCTGTTCTAGATTGTATCATAATTTGATCATCGTTCTTTTGGAATTTGAGATCCACTTAATGCCAACACAAGTGTATTTATTCTATTCATATTAATGGATGAGTGGAAGGTCTTCGTCATGTCTATTATTATTAATAGAAGGCCCTTGTCTTGTCTTTTTAAAATTACATTTGTCCTCAAATTTTTCTGTGGTTTGTGTTGTCAAAATTTTAACTGCACGGTTTTCCTCTACAACAAATGTTAACGCAATACATTCTAGAATAGCCATTTCCTACTAAAAATTCTACTGATAACTTAAATCTTTTTAATATCTTGATAGTTCTGATCTTTGCCTTTATTAAAATCTTGTACAATTTCTAGATATTACTGCCACTCAAATCCTGTCAAAAAAGTTTACTCTTGTTTTCCATGTTCCATGTTTAGAAAATTTGATGTTTACCTGGATCCCCTATAAAATCTTTAAATTCCTTATTTTCCACACCTGTGCAGAATAACACCAGGACCCACTGTCTCTCATCATTGCTCTGACCTACTACCCTTTTAGAAAAACTCCCCAGAATTAATTGAAGATCTTGGGACCCAGCCCATTCTCTTCTTTGATGGCATGGTTTGTGTGAATAACCAATACAGCACCAGAATCTCATAAATTACAATTGTCTTCAACATCCTATGTCTTTGTCTGTTCTTCAAGTAACTTTGCCTTTTTTAATTTGAGTTGAGTTGGAGTCTCACTCCATCACCCAGGCTGGGTTATCAAAATTATAACTGCACTGCTCATGGCCACCCCAGGATCGACCTGCTGAGTTCCAGTGATACTTCCACCTCAGCCTTCCAAGTAGAGAGAACTACAGGTCTGTTCTACCATGCCCCGATAATTTTTGATTTATTGTAGTGACGCGGTCTCTCCAGGTTGCCCAGGTTGGTCTTGAACTCACGGGCTCAGGCAATTCACTTGCCTCAGCTTCCAAAGTGCTGAGATTACAGACTGAGCCACTGAGCCCAGCCCTTCAAGTAGCTTTTGATAGCTAAGGCACCACCTTAAATATTACCACTCTCTGCATCTGTTCTGTGTTAAATTAAACTTAAAGTTTACCTCTAGGATTTATAATAGACTCCTATTTTCCTAACTGACCTCTACCTTACATCTATTACGTCTGTTCGACATGCATGTTAATTTATCTTTTCATCTATTGAAAGTTTATAACCTTCATATAGTTTTGTTTTCTTTGGTTTGTTTGTTTTCACTCAGCAGAGTGCCTGTGATGGGTTCTTTCAAAAACTGTTCTCCTCACTCTGAACCCAATCCTACATGTCTTCTGGGTCATTTTTTAGAAAAGCTCTAATAAAAGTTTAAGCTCCAAAATTATAATATCCCCAAACCTTGTGATATGTTAGATTATTATTTAAGAAGTAAAGGGATAGAGTCCAAAATGGAGTTTCTTTAGTCTGCTTGAGCTTATACACAACAATGATCCTTTCTCAGATCCCTGGGTAAGTCACAAGACATTAATATTAACATCTCCCAAGAATTTGTCTTCCAGCAACGGACACTGCCCTTCTCATTTATGTGACTTACTCACCCATCCAGCTATCAGCCCACCTTTGTCTATGCGCTGGTGACTCACCCACCTGTCTATCTGATAATCAGGGATATGAAAAACAGACCCTACTACCATGGCAACCTGCCCTCCAACCCCCTATCCAAAGGGAAGCCTGAAAAGCTTTTGACCTTAAGAGTTTACTGTCATATTTCTTTTAAGAATCTGGCTCCTTCGCTCCCTTGAGAAGTGAATTCACTCTTTTTCAATTTATATTCTAAATATAAATTATCTTTTCTAATCTAATTTCTGTGCAATTCTTTACATATCCATGGCACTAGGTCAACTCACTGACCTAACAGAAAGATCAAATTTATTTCCAATATTAAAGTAAGCTGTTTATTTTTTTCTCCTAACCAAAAAACTGTGAAAAATAGAAATCTTTCTCATATTTGTTCACAATTAAATGCTTTTATTTAAGTTTGAAATTTAGGTTTTAATTTTTATGTGTGCACTTATATGCAATTGTGTTGAGGAAAAAACAACAGATTAAAAAATAAAAGTAACAGGATTTGTATGATGATCTTTTAGGCCAACATATCTATGAAATGCTATAGTAAAAGGGTCGAAGGAGGGATGTTTTCTGGTTGACACACTTGGGGAAATCTTCACTGAATAGCTCAATTTTTTTACTGAAACATGAATGTTGAATAAAAGTTAATCATTAAAACCCATATTTAAAAATCTGTAAATGAAATCAGAGGATGATAGAAAATAAGAACTTCTGGACTGGTGAATACAGCCAGGTGAGTCCTTTGCAAAGTAATAGCCATCAATGGATATCTGCCAGCTGGCTTCTGGCTTGCCTGATGAAAGGGACTGCCTATAGATGGAATCCTTAGTTGTCTGTTCCCCAAAATCCTCATAGCATCTTTTTTTAAAAAGAAAATTAATCAACAAATAAAATGATATATATTCAAGGTATTCAACATGATGATTTTATATATGCATACATTGTGTAATGATTATCAAGGTCAGATTAATTAACATATCCATCACTACCCATAGCTACCATTTGTGTGTATGCATTGGGGGAGAGTGAGGATACCTAGAACCTACTCTTTTATCAAATTTCAAGTCAATAACATAGTATTAACGATAGAATCTGGACCTCTGTATGTTTTGAGTGAGACTGCTCTGAAAACATTTGCAGATGAACAAGTCAGAGAATTTGGCAGCCGAAAATGAAGCACTAAACAGAAGTTGAAGGTAAATTGATCAAAACCCTAAACATGGTTCCAGTTATTATCTTGCAAAAAGTAGAGCTGTGTTTTTCAGGAGGAAACACCATACTTAGCATACCATATACTTTCCGACCAATGTCTGGAGAGACTGTAACCTTCTTGATTTGTGTGCTATATTTATAATAATGAAGCCTAAAATAGCATTAGCTGTCTAGGCTGGCATGTCACAGACTTGGTTGACAGACAGAGCACACAGGAAATAAATATTCTTACATATTTCTTATTTTAAAATTGAATTGTTGCCATGATTACATACTTGTGCAGTTTTGTTTTACTTGTTTTTGTGTTACATAGAAATGAAATTTTATTCTTATTATAGTTCACTTTTGATTTTCACTTTAACCAAGACTAATTAAGTCAGTCAGATTAAATAGCTTATTCAATATTTTTATAAACATTTACTAAGACCTAGGGACAGTTACAGACATTGGTCTTTTGGGAATATAGTTGTCTCACTCTCCCAAATTCATGACATTCATCTACTCCTTTGATTAAAGTTGGCAGTAAATGTTTTTCTTTTTTCTAATCTTCATACTTAACAACTTCTAAGTTCTTCTGCATAACTTTATTTTTTTTAAAAATATGGTCAAAGACCAAGCAAAGCCTTCTAATTATTTTTTCAGGTTGTGATGCCTTATAGTTCTTTTTTAAGGACTTTCACAATGTGGCCTTAACATCTCTTCTAGCCTCAGATACTACATTTTAGCTTCAAACTTCTGTTTTCCCACCCCCAGATACACTTTACCCCCACATCACTGAGTTTTTTTTCTTTATTCTGTCTCCAATGTTGAGTCACTGTTTTCCTCTCCCTATGTGAGTCCCAGTCTGTAACTCACTGTCCCACAATATTTCTACTTAACTACCAGAAGTAGAAGTGATTTAACCTTACCTTGAAATATATATATGTTAAACATATTATATATAATTTCATACAAAAAATGTACTGATTCTATTTTAACATTCAATTTTATGTAGAGAGATATCATATTTTATGATCAAAATCAAGTTTAAAAATGGCTGTAGGGAGGGTGGCAGAAGGGTGAGAGAGGAGAAATTACTTAATGGGAAAATGTACATTATCTGGGTCATGGTTAAACTAAAAACTGAAACTTCACCACTACACAATACCTAAATCTAGGTAACAAAAACTGCACTTGTACCCTTTAAGTATATGCATATAAAAATGCCTTTAATGGAACAATTAAATTTCTTGGAAAACAATTTTTTTGCCCATAACCAAAGTGTGATAATTATGACTCTTAACAAGCAGCAAGGAATTTTCTAATGCCATAGTTCAGGAATCTGATCTGAACTTTACCCTAATTAACAATATAAGCAATAGTGTGAATCACATCGTATATAACACATTTATGAATGATAGCAAATATATTGTATGATATTCACAGTGCTGAAGCAAATCTAGCAAAGTAAAAGAAAATGAAGAATAAGAGAAAAAGTATTTAAACTGTCAATTAAAATCACACTAACTACCCATATTATACTTACTAGACAATCAAGTATTTTTCTAATGTGCCAAAATTGCTTCACCTTCATAGTCTTGAATTTATCTTCTTGTTTGAAATACTTTACTCCAGTCTCTATATGGTCAATTCTTGAAGTCATTGCTCAAATATCTCCTTCGATGGTTAACTTTTCCAAGCTACATTCACATTCAAGACTCCATTATTCTGTATGCTCCTTCCCCAGTACCCTTCTCTAATTTTTTTGTACTACTTTTTATCTTCTAGCATAAGATACAACTTACTAATGTTTTACTTGTCTCTGCAACATTCTCCCCACCCATATAGACACACACACACTAAACATTTGCTTTATAATAACAGAACTTCTGATGTTTTCTCTTTTACTTCAACATGCTCAATTCCTGTATTAGAACAATATATAGAAAGAGTAAGTGTTTGAGAATAGTTCAATGTACGAATTAAATAATTACAACACTAAAATAAAGTGGTGTCAATCTGTTACACTCTATGCTATTCAGGTCACAGTTAACTGATTGTATTTAATTCCGAGCTTCGTGTTTCAAGAGAATCATATTCGGAGTAGCCACATGAAGATGGTGAAACGTCTTATGTTAAGAATGACTGAAGAATTTTATCATTTTTATTGGAGAAATTATAATATATGTAATTAAAAATCCATGAAAATGGACAAAGTATTCGATCTGTCCCCAAGGGAAATGGAAGTAAAAAATAATTGCATTTCTACTTAACATAATTAAGGACATACCAACATTTTAGAGATCTCCACAAAGAGAAAGAGCTACTTTAGGAAACAGGAAAGTGGCAACCTCTATACCACCTCTTCTCAAGGGTGTTATAAAAGTGATAGAAGCATGATATAGAGATTAAAATGAAGGACACAAAAGCATTCAAACTGAATACATTCAAATTCTCTGAAAAATGCATGTAAAAATATTGAAGAGGTAGAATCTACAAAGCTAATATTTTTAGACCTAAATACAAAGAAAAAGAGTGATTTCTAATTTTTGTGATTTGAACTTGTAGAGAATACCAAAAAATTTATTATTATTAAGCAAAATTGCAACATAATGTTAAACAATTGATTTAGGCATTTTGCTATCATCTTTTCACTCTATAAATGATTATTATGTAGTAGTAAATTTACTCATTATTTCAGTCATTTTTTCCCATGTGTTCTCTTGACTTTCTTTTGATATTGTTTTGTATTAACATTTTCATAGTTTATCAAGTAATTTAATTTTACAAATAAGTAAAAATATTTTAACTTAAAAATCTCCATTGATATATTGCAGTTGTTCTTAAGGCATTACTCTCAAAGATATATAATTATTTTATGAAAGAATAAACATCAATATAACTTACATGTTTAAAACTATTGCTAAGCTTTTGCAATAAAACATTCAAAAATTGTTCTTCATGGTGTTTTTTGTTCTGTTATTGACTGCATGACTTGTTGAATCAATGCTGCAGAAATTGGTCATTTATACAGCAAAAATCAGAATCAATAGAAAAATAGCTGACTCTGAGTGTTGGTCTTGTGAGCGAACAAATATTAGATTATGGTGACTTGTTTAAAACCTCTGGATGAAATTCTAAACAATTATTTATGTGCCTCATACTTCTTTGTATTTTGTATTATTGTTTTAGGTATTTTGGGGGGGTGTTAAGTAGGTGGATTTTAAGCTTTGGACTTGTATTTTAGGTGCTATATGCCAGGACAAGCTCTGAAGAGTTATTAAGTTTGAAAAAATAATTGATTGGTTAGCAGCATTATTACTTTCTTAAAATAAAATGACATTTTCAATTCAAACTTTATAAAACTGATCAAATTATTTCCAGAATGTGGTGTTAAAAACAGTCTTTACTAGAACTCAATATATTTCAATGACCTTATAGACAACAAACAAGTAGATTAATTTAATAATGTAAGTCATTTTATGTTTCTGGGTAACAACATTCCCCCAAATTTTATGACTTCAACCAATAAACTCTGGTCAGAAATTAAAGCAGGACTTCGGTAGACAATATTCACCAAGTAGTGGTACCAACAATCACTCAAGCTACTCAATTGGTTCTTGGGCTAATGTGGAAATATGAGAACATCTTCACTCACTTGACAAGAGTGCTGGCAGAAATATCTAGAGGTCTAGCTAAGACAGAACCGCCTTTTTGGATTAGTGGTCTATCTAATAAATATGCTACTTACATGATGACTCAGAGAACCAAAAAAAAAAAAAAGTTTCAAAGTACAGAACACAGGACCTGCCAAATTTTGTAAATGATAGACCCAGAGGAACTGGCATAACATTGCTTTCAAACATGCTGTATTGGCAGGTCATTGATCAGTCCATTTTTAATGGAAATGGAAATAAAATCCAACTTTTAATTTAAAAAAGTAACATAATATGTAGCCAACTTTACTACAAAAGTGAACTTCCTTTTAAGTCACTTGAATCAATGCTGTTGATGTTCCCTTTAATACACAATTAGGATAACAAGAAATACCTACCCCTCTCTCTCTCTCTCTCTCTCTCTCTCTCTTTGAAAAGCAAGATTTATTGAGAGGACAGAAAAACTTCCACAGTTGGAGGGGACCCAGGGGGTTGCCCCTCCTTTTCTCTTTGCATGACTTTTAAAAATTCATCCCTTTTTTGCTCAGCAAATGTCAAAAATTCCATTTCAAATCCAATAGCGTGCAAACTCAGCTATTTGGGAGTTCAATTTTAGAAAAAAGTCAAGTTTGTCTAGACCTTGTTCAGGTTTCTAAATGAAATGTTTCATTGTTTCTGGATTAGCTGAGACCTAGGTTCACTGTTTCAATTTAGTTGAGTCATCCAGTTTTTATAGTAAATTATTAAGAATTCATGGGGTTTTGTGATTCCATTTGAGTTCATCTCCATGTTTCTTTGTAAAATATGACAATACTTGTCAAAACCTTGTGAACCCCATAGAGCTAGCTGAAGCTCATCAGGTTTATGTTCAATTTGGAAGCTCACTTGGGCTTGGCTGAACATAAAATGTCAAGCTAAATGTGCTTAGTTTAAAATGGTAAAAGTGAAAGCAGATACATTAATGCAAATTCATGTAAATCAAACTGTATAACTTACTGTTAACTTCAATAACAGTTCAGAGACCATCAGAATGTGAGGAACCTGATCTAGAATAATTCGTAAAGTGAATAAAATTTGTCCTGAAAGTCCTGCTGACTCTGAATAATTTACTCTAATTTTAATCTGGCTCTAGGTTCTAAAATAGTCAAACTCTCTTTTCATATGACTCTACTAGCTTCACATTGGCAACCTTCCCCACAAATCTTCCACGCTCCGGAATCTTCTTCACTTTTTTCTGTTAAAGCTTAAATGACCTTTAAATGTAGTGTATACTATATTGGGGAAAGAAAGTAAACTACGACATTTCCAAACCACAATAAAATGTTTAGAAATGTTACACTGATAGCCCTGTCATATTGCTGATTCTCTTAGTGTAATTGATTAGGCTAATATTCTGAATACAGCAAAGTAAGAGAGATAAAATAAAACAGAATGGTTTGAATGATATAATACTGTCAAGCTAATATTCATACACTGATGTGACAGTAAGAGCCACATTTTCTTCAATCAAGAGAAATAATCAATCCTGGCGTGAAAGGAGATAGCCAGAGAAAAGCTAGGCAGAAGGACAGGGTGGGTTCCCCACTAATAATGTAGCGACCTTCTGGAAGGCCTCTCCAGCTGATACACTTGGGTTGGTAAACAAGTTCCCTACAAGCCTCTAAAGTCAAAGGTTAAGTACTCACTGCTGGGATAAAAAAACAACCAATCAGCTCACTGCCAAGTGTTGACCAATCAGCTCACCGTTAGGCCCCTACCTCCCATCAATTGGTCCTTAGTACTGACCAACCAGCACAGCTAGTGCTGACAATCCGCTCACAGCTACTGCTAGCCAATAGACCCTGTCTTAGGGCTATATAAGGACCAGGTTTTGGCCCCAAATCAGCAACCCCCTTGGGTTCCCTATTGCTCTGGGAGCTTTTCTGTCCTCTCAATATATCCTGCTTTCTCAACTTTCTGGTTGTCTGTGTCCCTCATTCTTCCTGGGCATGAGACAAGAACCCTGACCTGAAGAGCTGCAGATCTGCAGAAGATCTTTAGAGGCTAAGAGCCGTTTGCCAGTGACAGCGTCAGCTGAACTGGGAGAACCACTGGCAGAAGGCAAGACTCAGGAGCTGAGACACTTCTGGGGCTAGGCTTGCCAGCCCACTGAATCAGCAACAGTCTCAGGACATGGCTTGCCAGCCAGTTAGAGCCAACACTTCTAGGGCTAAGCTTGTCAGCCATAGAGCTGACACTCTCTGGAACTTGGCTAGCTGACCCACTGAGCTGACACTCTCGAAGCCCAGGCTGACCTAAAAAATCTGTATCACTGGCTCTATGTTTCCCATTCCAAAAGTCTATTCCTCTTGCTTCCAATGAGTTCACTCTGTTCCCATATATAATGAGCTGAAGCCAAACTCATCCTGCTGATACAACACCTGTATTAAACACAGAGCATGAGGATATAACACTAACTACATCTTGGGATAGGAAATCCTTTCATTTGCATTCTTATTTGATCAAGTGCTCATATCTTTATCTGTTTTCTTTACATCATAAAGTCTAGTAGAGCTCTCCCCATTTTAGTCCATGTATAATTTACACTATTATTTAATTTTGGCTTCTTCACAGAAGTATGCCCAAAGGCATTAAAATGGAACTGTAGACTTGTATATTATCTACATTAAATGTATAGCTATTGATAATAAGCATATTACTAATTGTTCACATGGAAGACACTGATATCAAGGTTGACTAAGAAGTGTAACAGGGCGTGGTGGCCCATGCCTGTAATCCCAGCACTTTGGGACACCAAGGCAAGAAGATTGCTTGAGCCCAGGAGTTCCAGACCAGCCTGAGCAACAGCAAGACTTTGTCTCAACAAAAAATAAATGTTAGTAGAGCATGGTGACTCATGCCTATAGTCCCAGCTAAAACAGGAGGCTGAGGTGGAAGAATCACCTGAGACAAGGAGTTTGAAGCTGCAGTGAGCAGTGATCATAGCACTACTGTACTCCAGCCTGGGTGACAAAATAAGACCTCAATTTAAAAAAAAAGGGTAATGCAGTCAGCATGCCTACTTTTAAAATTTCATCAAATAAATTTACCCCATAAAATTACATAAACCTGTAATGTGTGAATGTGTGTATTGATAAAGTATTGTTTAACAAATTATTTATCATGCTTTCTTTTCCTCCCAGTAATGTAGGTATGATATTTACTAGTCTCAGATAAGACTAACCTCATAAACTTCTTGCGATTTTGTTTTCTGTTTTTAATCAGGATCTCACTGTTACCTAGACTGAAGTGCAGTGGTACCACCACTGCTCACTGCAACCTCCAGCTCCTCAGCTCAAGCAATCCTTATGCCTCAACCTACACAGTAGCTGGGACTACAGGCATGCGCCACCATGCCCGGATAATTTTTTAAAATTTTTTTGTAGGGCAGAAGTCTTCCCATGTTGCTCAGGCTCGTCTCTGAACTCCTGAACTCAAGCAGTCTTCCAACCGAGGCCTCTCAAAGTGCTGGGAGTACAGGTGTGAGCCACTGTGCCCTGCCACCTTGTTTACTTCTTAGTAAAACAAAACAACAACAAAAAACGTTAAGAATAAGAGGACTTTTTCATACAGTCATTATGCATAAATATTGGCTTAACCTTTTTTTTGCATTTTATACATGATCATTGAAAAAATATTTTTATGGGGAATCTCTGAGAAGTAAAAAGGTTTCGAAGTACGGTTTACTACTGATAAGGAGAGGATTGCAAGACAGCTTTTGGAAGGTGAAAGAGAAAAGAAAAGTAGAAGTAGGGTGATTCTATATGCTATTCTACCTCTCAAATATAAACCTTCTTGAAAACATTGCATCAAAAGGGATATTTTGTTTCTGATTACTGCCTGCCAGCACAGGCTATGTGCTCCTGAGCAAGTTGTGAAATCTCCTTTGCTGCTAATCTTCCCTCCTGGAACAGTCATCTGTTTCAGAAAGTTTAGGAGGAAGCACTTATTCCAGTCGCGGAAAACAAAATTGAAAACAAAACTTGTCTTTCAAACATTTTTGACTGTTTTCGCTCTATAATTCCATTATCCTTTTATATCAAGGAGCCCAGGAGAGGACAAAGTTATGGATGCCCCCTAAGTGCTGAGTTCAGGACACTGGGGCTTTGAATTTAGCACAATATCAAAGAATCTGGAATAATGTCTGTTCAGTTGTGTGAGGTGAGTGTGTTTGTTTCTATTTCCTCCACCCTCTGTTGTTTAGGCTTTTTGTACTAAATCAGTCATCATCCATCAGTCTTTTCTCTAGTCTGAGTTCTCTGATGCAGAAGAATATTCACTCAACTCTCGTCATCCTCAGGAGCAAACATTCAGATGGGATTGCCTTCCCCAATGACCCATAAAACATTGCTTCCATTATTATCTCTGTGTGGGCATTTGAATGTGAGGTATGCCAGTTTCTTTCTGTTTTATTCACAAGCACATTTCAAAATGCCAATCAAAATCACTGGAGAAACTGCTCCTATTTGGGGTGAAAATGATGGTCCCTGACAGTATTTCAAATTTTTGGTCATGCTCCTCAGTGATACATTTTTATTTTTCTTTAGTCAGAATAACAATTTGTGGAACCAGTGTTTTTAGCAAATGAATTCAGGCTTTGTTCTAAAATGTGTTAGGATTTACATTTTAAGGACTACACTAAGTAAAATTATTTTATATGTTGTATTTCCTTATCACCATGTTTAAAACAGCATTGTAATGTTTTAAATGGTAATAGATTTTTGCTGTTTTTTTTTACATTGTAAATTGTTTAAAATAAGAACTTAGTAAATTAGTTTAATAAGGAGTATATTTTCCCTTTTCTTTCAAAAACAATTTCCAATTATTTTTGATCTACAGAAATGAAATTAGAATTACAAGGGTTTCTTAAATCTAATGTTTTAGAAAAGAAATGATGAATTTGGGATCTGAGTGCTTAACTCTCATGGAATTAAACTTTTTCAATTGTTTGATTTGTGCCTTTGGGCAAGTCTTTTGACTCTCCCCATGGGGTTTCTCATGGAGAGAAGTGCTCTCCTCTGACACCTATCACTGAATGTTGCCCACTGCAGCAGTACATAGGCTTCAGTCAAGGTCCCCTCCTATTCACCCTTTCACTTCTCTCCACATCTCTCAGGGTAGTTGTGCAAATCTCTTGGAACTGTGCAGAATGTTTATATGATTAGGTGTATACAAATTAAAGAAGCTTCATTCAACAGAGACTTTTGCATTAAATAACTTATTCTACCCATCAGAGACAGAATTAATTTTCAGTTTACAGGCATAAAATTTAAAAGATATTACACTAACTTTAGTAAATAAAAAACAAATGCTTTCTTTCTATAGAAGAAGCTTTGCTGTCAACCTTTAACTTTTGTTGTAATATTTGAATTATTTTAATGTTGTATGTATTTTATTTAAATTTTGATATGTAATCTTAAGTAAAATGACCTAATTAAAACTACCATTTGGGAAATACTGCCTAAAATATGTAATAATTCCCAAGTAAACTCATACTATACTTTGGGGATATTCTAATTCACCTAACTTATTGTGCAGGTAAGAAAACTCAGGATAGAATTATCAAGGAGGGACATGGAGTGTTTCAAATAAAATCATCAGGTGATTTTTTTTTTTTAAAGATTATTCATTCGTATCTGAGTCACGGCACCAAAAAACAAAACAAAAAACAAACAAACAAACAAAAAGATTATTCAGCTAACAAAGAGTTGACCTAGGTCCAGAGCCCCACTTTTTAATTATGAGCACAGGAGTACAGTTTTTTTTTGTGGTTTAATCAATACTTTACAGCTGACATAAGCAGTCATAATATAACTTGAAAGTAAAAATAAAATAAAAAAAGATTATCATGTATTTAAACAACTTGAAGTAAAAAATTCACAAGCTGTATGTTATATGTGTTTGATATGACCCCTAAAATCATTCAGGCAGGACTGATGAATTTTGTTTTCTACCTTATAATTCTACATTTTGCATCTGATAAACTTGGTGTAAAGCATTAAGACTTATAACAAGATTATGCAAGTAATAATTACTGGAAATTTCTGTGTGTAGAACAGCAATATAATATTTTACAAAAGTTTACCAAAGAGAGCTAAAAAATGGAAACTGCAGCTACAATGGGTCTCTTTTAAAAAAGAACTTTATAAACACCTGGAAGATCTCTTGGGAACAACGTATTTTCCAGTAATTTTTTCATTAGAAGTAGTAATTATTTAAAATTATGTTACTGAAAACAATTGAGGTGACTTATTTCTAATACAAATGAATAATCCCCCAAAGGGCTTTCCTGGGGAAGCCTCCAGTCCAAGGCTTAAAAGGCTTCTTTTTTTTTTTTCCAACCCAGAGCTGGGCGAGGCACCAAGGTCTTTGGTTTATTGGGCAGGGACCTTGACAAGTCAGGACAGAGAAAGGTAAATACCAAAGGCAGAAAGCCAGGAAGAAGAGCTCGCAGGGCGAGGCCCTCCGAAGAAGCCACAAGGGCTGCTCCCGGCCTGAGACAAAAGGCTTCTTTCTGGAGGAACAGAAGGCCACTATACCAGGGTCTATTGATTGGCGTAGAGATCATAATGTCTTCCTTCCTCTGCTCAGAATTCACTGTTTTTGAAAATGACATGATAGAATCATTATGCCTGTGTGTACCACAGAGTGCACACAGAAAACTTATTATGGGGATCTTGAAGAATAAGATGAAGTGTTTAAAGTAGGTTCACAATAAGAGCCTTTCAAGAATAAAGAACAGTGTGAGAAAATTTAGGGAAGCATGGACTATCTGGGAAATGGCAAGTAATGGCTTATTGGACAGGAGAAAGCTAGAAGGTAAAACCTTGACTCCCTGTATTCCAGATAGTAAATTGATTAAGGCTGCAACTCATTTTCCTAATATCTTGTCTATATTGTTTGGATCATTTCATCTACCAACATACTTTGTTGAAAAATTGCATCAAATCACTTGTGTACAATTTTAAGAAAACACATTAGAGTTTCATGGCCTATTTTAATTAGGATTATTTTCCATTTTTAATTTTTTTCTTCAGATCTTTATTAACATGTCCTTGCAGTTTTGTTGACTTTTTTGAAAAAATCACGTTATTCCTTGATGAGGGGAATGTTATTAAGGTGATTGAGTGGTGGTCTCCTTCATGTCATCATGGAGGGACAAGTAAGCGCAGTTACTAATGTCAGGTGATGGACAGCAGGAAGATGGGTGGATCAGTTACAGGATGGCTGCCATGGTGATAGGGTCTGTGTCATGAAGGTCAGGAAGGGCTGACTGGGCATTATAGCCAGAGGCAAATACTTGAAATAGGAAAGCTCATTAGTACAAAACAAGTCGGGGAGGCAGTTGTAAAACAATTATCAATAGCTACCTCTGAGAAGCCAGTTCAGTCCTTGGCTAGTGATTAGAGGGTAAAGTGAATTGCTAGTAAAACATGACAACTAGGCAGTGTTAAAATGGCTGCTCTTTGGCTATATTGACTCCATATTATGTCGTTTTATTTTCTCCTCTTGTTATTTCAAAATATTCTTATTTGTACCTGGAAGCAGGCGTGAAGGTCAGTCTTCTGTAGCACTGCCTGCTGGATAGGGGTATAGAGATGGCCCTACCTGTCTAGAATAAGAGGAGGCGATGAGAGGACAGAAACCAATGGAGTAGCTAAGTATCTTTTTTTTTTTTTTTAGATTAGAAAACACAGTTTATTTAGAAAGTAAATTAGAGAGAGATAGAGAGGAGATTCACCTTCCCAAGGTAAGGGAGGGGGTCAAAGCTTAGGGAAACATGACCAGACTAGTTTAACAAAAACAAATGATGGCCAAGCAAAGGCTCCTTTCAGACATTTCTTTCCACAAACCTTCCACATATCACTTTTCCACATATTTGAACCTTCTATTTTTGTCCTATACTTTCCTTCATTCGAATAACCAGCCATTTTATTATAGGACAAAAATGTACCATACAAGATCCTTTCCTATGCAAAATTATTCTTTCCTTTATATCCTTCCTTAACAAAAACATAGTTTTATACCAACAACTTTCTTTACATCTTTCCTTTGCTTTCTGGTTTCTTTTTACCATTTTGTAGATAACTTTTGACATTTATAATTTAAATCAACCTTTAGTAACTTTTGATTAAGATAAGACTATACAATTCAAACATGGATGTCTAGGACCAAATGACTGGCATCTATGTTTATTAAGAAATTAATTTGCCTTCCACTGCCCTAACATTCACCTGGGGTTTGTTTAGGTGATGGTGAGCCAGCACCAGGCAGTTTAGCAGATTTCCAGATCTCCTTAAATGGCCACCAATTCTGAGCCAGGTGTGTTCTCTCCTCTCTTCAGAAGAGAATATATCTGCTTTCCAATGGCTTTCTGGCCTGCACAGTGGACAAGGTCTCTCCATGATTTTCTTTATCCTCCTCGTTTTCATCCTCTCGAGGCTGCTTTGGCCAGGAGGGTTCTGCCCAGTTGCAGTCTGTGACCCGGTCCACACTCCACCTCCCCGGCCACCTCATGCCCCTGCCCTTGTTGTCAGCACCCTCCACCTCCTCCTCACAGGGTTGGGACACTGGTCACATCACATGGTATTCGTGTGGTGGGAATCTGCCGCTGCAAAGGTCATGTTGGCCTGGCGACTCACGTGTGCAGGCACTCCTAGGGGACTGAGGGAAGGTCCCTGCAATGGGACAGCGTCCACATGGCCATTCCTGCTGTATGCTGACTGCCTAACCTAGAGTTTCAGTAGGGCTGGCGTGTCTTTGCCTCACAGGCTTCCCTCCTTCAACAGTGCCAGTCCTTGCCATCCTCCATCTTCAGCCGCAAGGGCACTTCTGGGATGCTTCTCTATGGTAGCCAGGTGTATAAATGCCTCCTTGGTGTCATTCCAGGGGATGAAACCCTATCCTTTCTTACATGGAATCATTTTACTGTTCCCAGAACCTTTCTTGGGCTGTTTGTGTGAGTCCACCCATGGTGCTCCCTGGCTGAGACAGGAAAACAGAGTTAATCAAAAAGCCAGACCTAAGAGCCTTATCGCAAATGAGCAGCTGACCTAACTGCCACTTCTGCTTCTGTAAGTATGGTTTGCCCCACCAGACATAAACCTGTTTGCTGTGAAATTTCCTGCTCTTGGTCCTCAGTTTAAAATTATAAAACAACCAATGACAAATGCCCAGGCCTGATGATTCAGACCCAGACTTGTTACACCAAAAAGTCTTCAATAAGGTCTGCTAAATGTGTAGAAAAACAGCCTGTGACTGAGGATTGGGGCTCAGGTTTTTGGAGACTACTCTGCCTGAAACTTTCAGAATAAACACTCTTGATTCTCCACTCGGTCTTCAGTGCCTGTTCTGAGCGTGGCAACACTCTGTTTGTTACTGCTCTGGGTGCGCTGCAGCACTTGCTGCAACATGACCACTGCCTGTGGTATTCCCTAGCTGCTGTCTGTGGTGCTCCCTGGCTACTGCCTGTGGCGCTCCCTGGTCACTGGAGTGGAGTGTGCTTGGGGTCTTGGTTGGGGTGATGATGCCTGGGGCCGGCTTCAGCTGCTGCTGCTCCACCCAGGGTGTGATGGTAACTAGGCCAGCAGAAGCAGAGTTGCTGCTCAGAGCTCTTCAGGAGTATTTTCAAAGCAAAATTTCCTTCTTTAGTCTCTCTTGGTTTTGTTGCTGTTGTTTGTTTATTTTTATTGTTGTAAAAAAAAACCATATAATATGTGATCTATTTTAACACATTTTTAAATGTGCAATCGGGTATTATTAACCATCCGCCCCTTGTTGTGTAGCTGATGTCTAGAAACGTTCATCATGTGTAGCTAAAACTCTATATTCACTGAACTGCAGCTCCCTATTTCCCTCTTCTTTCAACTTTCTGCTTCTATGAATGTGAAACCTTCAATACTTCATGCAAACACATTCATGCAGTACTTGTCCTCCTGTGATTGTGTTATTTCACTCAGCATAATGTTCTCAGGTTTCATATTCTTGTTGCAGCACATGACAGGATTTCCTTATTTTCTAGGGCTGAATAATATTCCGTTGTACATATATACCACATTTTCTTTATCCATTTATCTGTAGACAGACATTTAGGTTGTTTCTGCCCTGTGACTATTGCAAATAAGTCTGCAATGAATGTGAGACTGCAAATATTCCTGTGAGATACTGCTTTCATCTTTATGGATAAGTACCTAGAAGTGGAGCTGCTGGATCATATAATAGTACTTCCATTTTTATTGTTTGGCGATAGTGTTTTCCCCCATAGTGTTTTCCACAGCAGTTGGTTGCACCATTTTACATTCTTACCAACAGGGCTCAAGGGTTTCAATTTCTCATCTCAGCCAATGCTTGTCATTTTCTGCTTTGTTGACAATGGCAATGCTAATAGATATGAGGTGAGATCTTCTGTGGTGTTCATTTGCATTTCCTTGATGATTGGGTGTTGTTATCTTTTCATATACCTGGTGGCTATTTGTGTGTCTAATATGAAGTGTCTATTCAAGTTTTTTTTTTTCAATATTTAATTGTTTTTCTTAATTGCTACTGAGCTGTAGCAGTTCTTTATATATGTTGGACATTAACCACTTATCAGGTCTATGGTTTACACATCTATAGGCTGCCTGTGGACTCTGTAGATTATTTTCTTTGCTGTGATTTTTAGTTGGTTATATACCCGCTTGTGTATTTTTGGCATCACGTCCAAGTAAACCTTGCAAAAACTGATGTCAAGAAGCTTTCCTCTTTTGCTTCCCTCTAGGAGTTTTATGGTTTTCAGTTTTATGTTTAAGACTAATTCATCTTGAATCTTTTTTTGGATATGGTGTAAGACACTTGCACAATTTCATTCTTCTGTATGTGACTAACAAAGTTTTGCATGGTAAGTGAGCACAAAAGTTGCAATGTGGTTTGGAATTATTATAGTTACGTATACAATATTCTTACAAGACCTTCTCCCTTGCATTATTCAGTGAAAATAAGTAGAATCATGTTAAGGAGTACATAAAATGTCTAACCCATGCTCCATGAGAGGTCACATTTATTTCTTGACATAGTTGCTTTTATAGTGAAAATAATGTAGAAATGAGAATGGGGAATCAGAATTTAATTGAAACAAATGTGAAACTAAGTTTTGGAGTATACTTGGTGGTATGTTTGTTGGTGAGAAAGTATAATGTAGCTGACAAAAGTATGGTATGGTACTGATAGAATGATAATTTCTAGAATGAGATGACAGACTGTATTCTAATTCGTGGGTACTCCATGTTAGAGACAGATAAATTAAAATTTGGACAGTAGATAATAAGAATGGTCAAATAAAGTATGTCATGATAGGAAATGACCTAGAAATTGAGGTTTTTATTTTGGGAAAGAGAAAAATCAGAAAAATTTATTATCTGAGACACAACTGTTAGAAATGCTGTTATGAGAAAAAAAGAATTTAACTTTCTTTTTTATAATGTCAAGAAGTGGACTCAGAATTAGTAAAAAGTGCACTAGAGACTAGATAAGTATGAATTGACACACTACAGGATACATTCTTTAAGAGTATAGATTAATAGAATGTTGTGTAATCATATATTTCTACTTGATAGCATGTTGTTCAGATCTGTGGTCATTTCTGTACTTAGTCATCAAATTAATTTATGGTTGTTTATGTTAGGGTCTATGTTAATTGCCAATTAATTATTACCCAGTCAAACATATTGACTGTGTGGGAACCTGAATTGGCCCTTTAGTCAAAGAAAATATCTTGAACAGATGTCTTGTGTTCTTGTTATTTATATTATCTAGAAATGACTGTCAATAATTTCTTTATATTACAACACACACATGTGCGACATATATTATATTGGAGTTTTATATTATATAAAACTTCCTAATAATAGCATGTTACTTCCATTCCTAGCAGAATTCTTGCAAAATCAAATGGCACTGGATGTAGAGTCCAAAATCTGTCTTAAAATTAATGCTGTATGTTGAAGAATTGTACACATCAATGAAGCCTTAATTGGTTTAAATATGTGATGTGATGATTTCCAGTGTGTGTTGGTGCAGTGGTTTTTTCTTTTATCACAACTCTCATAATGTGAGTACTTCTCTAATTTAGATAATGGCAACCCCATTATAATAATCTGTCTCGACAAAATGGAGGGGAGAATTGAGACAACAGCGAATACAATGTCGCAGTTATTGTATAATTGCTTCACTATTTCCTGTTGCTACATTTTATAAGGGACAGGTTGGGAGTAGAATATCTTTTCTTTCAAAATTACTTCTTAGTATTTCTAATGTTTTAATCACAGCTACATTTTGTTCACTGTCATAAAAAGAAAGCACAAAAATGCCAAATAGAAAAAAAAAAATGGTAATGGGGGAATAATGTTGATCATTCCACTCTTATTTCCATTTTTATTACAGGAAATGCCTGAGTGTCCTTCCAACAATTTTTTTCCCTCTTAAATAGTTTTGAATTTGTGTTTCTCTCACATGCAAACCAGAGTACTGATAACACAATTATAAGAATGAAAGTCACAAGGATTATAAAAAAGGGGAGCGATAAGGCTCTCAAGTGTAGCAGCAGAAATATTGTTTCTGTAATTCCCTTCAAAAGAAATACTTTGTTGGAACAATTGATAAAAACTAACCTAGGAAGACCAAAATTCTCATTAATATGCAACTGTTACATGGGGGAGAATTATAGAATAAAACACAGTCCAGATACCAGATTCACATAACCCATTTAAATCCATTAAAATTCTATTGAGTTTGCATTGTTGTTGTCTCGGCTACATGATGCCAAATGATGTCTTTGGCTGAATTTAAATCTGTGAATATATTACTTTCTTCTGGGATAAATGTAAGAGTCAGAGGCTCCTTTAGTGAGAAAATCTCAAAGTACTAAATTCAAAAATTGCAATTAAAAAAAAATTGGCATGACTTTGTTATTTTAACTTAGGATACTAGTTTATAGTTCAGCGTGTTTAGCCATCTTCCCAATAACAACCTTACCAATGAACAAAATCATTCAACAGCCAACAACTTTCATCTAATCCAGGAGTCAGCAAAATTATTTGTAAAGAGCAGACATATTTTAGGCTTTGCAAGCCATAGGGTCTCTGTCACAGTACCAGACTCCTGTTAGAGTGTGAAAGAAGTCATAAACAATACTTAAAAAAATGAGCTTGACAGTGTTCCAATAAAACTTTATAGACACTGAAATGTGAATTTTCTATAGTTTACATGTGTTTTTAAACATTATACTGTTTTTATTTAAAAACAAAATAAGCATGGAAACAATAGTCTTAGCTCAGAACATGACAGAAAAAAAGATAGCAGGATAGGTTTGGTTTGCTGGCCATAGTTTGCCAATAACTGATAGACAGTTAAAAAGATCTCCTAATAAGCTGCTTTAATTTAGATATGATTTTTGTTTTCAAGATATCGTAAAGTACCTAAATACAGTTGATTCAGTTATATAATTGATTTAGGTATATTTGTTACTTTTTCCACCAAATATATTTAACATATAACACGTAGGTGTCAACAAAATATGTAAGTTAATTTGAAAAATATTAGTTCTGCATTTGCTAACGAGATTTAAATAGTAGTTATTTTCCTAATTCTAATAAACACAGCACTCAAATACCTTTGTGATGGGCTTAATCACCTGACAACATATGCTCTTCTGGCCTAAAGCAAAATTTCCAAGGATTTTTCTAAGTTAATTTATTTGGTTCTAGTGCATTTTTTACTTTTAAACTTTTGTTTCTTTTCCCTATAATACTAGTGTTGTTAACATGCCTGTAATACAGGAACTTAGAGCACCATCTAGAGGTTAAAAGTTAAAATCAACATTAAAAAATAATGCACAAGATACAGTGTAACTAGAAGATGACTTTGCAATTTACAATTAGTGTGCAAATTATATTTTCAAATGAATGGCTCTAAGAAAGTCACACATTCCTATTTGAAAGCAAATACCATGTATAATGTTGATTCTCTGCATGACATTTCCCCAAAATACATTGATTGAATAACTTCCGACTATAATTTGCATTCCATGCAAAAAAATCAGATAATGAATAGATTACTATGTATTTTATCATGTACATAAAAATCTTATACTGAGAAGATATAATTTTTAAAAAATTCCTGAATGCCATTCATGTAAACATAAAAATACAAAGCCGTTATAATTGATATAAAGAATCTTTTTCCCTTGAGCTCAAATTTATTTATTATAATATATTTATATACATACATATATATATACACACATACACACTTATTGCTGATTATACAGAAATATATTCTAGGCCTATAAATATAAACAGCACTTTGTTTCTCCTTTTGTGTAAGATTATAAAAGGTTTGCTATCAATTTACAGGGTTTAGTCAAATTTCTGTATTATATAAACATCTTGATCCACAATGAATTAATGATATAGCTACTTTTCTACTAATATATTTGTTAGTGAGGGAGATTGGGCCTATTTTATCAATTAAAAAGTTAAGTGAAAAAAGAATATTATTAGTTTAAAATAATATCTACAACAGATTATGTTGTCCGAAGTAAAATAATATCTCTCTAATTTTGGGCTTCCAATTTTAATGATTTCTTTAAAAAACAATTTTGTTCCAAGAAATTATTATGGTGTTGATAATACTTGCTAGGAACATAGGTGAAGGTCTGAACTGACTCTCTTTTGCCATCAGTTTATAGTGTGTCTATTTTGTATTAGTTATTAATCTTAAAATTTTAGATGTTATATTATTAATTCCCTTCATTGCCCCTCCACCAAAAAATATCTAAAGGAGAAAATAAATTTCTAATTCGTAACAATGAAAATTAAATTATATGTAATAACAGATGTGTAACCCAGGTGTGTTGGGCTTCAAAGCAAGTTCTCTTTCCAATTTCCATTATGCCACTTCTAGGGTAAGAACAGAATCCTATTGACTGTGTAAAATAATCTCACTCTAAGGAGTTCATCACACAAATCGGAAGTCAGATTATCAGAGATCTAAGCTCAGGAGATTTTTGTCATTGGCAAAAGAAATTAGGAAACCTGCTAAAACTTTCTAAAGCACATTTTATTCATCTGTATGATGGGAATTTTGACTAATCCATTTTTTTAAACTTAGGATAAATCTATATATTTGGTATAATGCCACATAAAAAGATATTTGATAATAGAAATAGGTTGATATAATTCAAATGATTGCTGTGGAAAAATAAGCAGAGCAGGGATCTGTTAATTATCTGGGTGTTGTAAATCAGAATATGGGTTGGTGAACATAATTCATTGGAATGCATGATAGTTGATTAAAAAAACCAGGGGAGGGGGAACCAATTTAAAAATGAAAAATACCGCTGAGTTTATATCACATTACCTCTTCCTTGTGTTGGTTAGAAAACAGATCCAGAGTATGGAACTGACTTTCCTAAATCTCTACAACTGGCTGAAGAAAGATTCATGTCTTTAATTTGACACCCTACCGACTTTTTTTTCAACTTCATTATGTTCTTTTTTTTTTTTTTTTTTTTTTTGAGTTGGAGTCCCACTGGATCGCCCAGATTGGAGTGCAGTGGCCGCTCCCGGCCACCGCAGCCTCGACCTGCTGGGCTCCAGCGATCCTTCCGCCTCAGCCTTCCGAGTAGCCGGAATTACAGGCGCGCGCTACCACGCCCGGCTAATTTTTTGATTTATTGTAGCCATGAGGTCTTGCTTGCCCAGGCGGGTCTCGAACCCGCGGGCTCAGGCAATCCACTCACCTCAGCCTCCCAAAGGCACGGGATTACAGGCTGAACCACCAAGCCCGGCTCTCTTTTTTTTTCTTATTTTGAGTAAATCTGGCCAGGATTCCATCAATATTATTTAATCTTTCAGAGAAGTATGTTTTGGCCTTGTTAATCCTTTCTATGATACTTTTGTCTTCTATGTCCTGCAATGGTAATTTTATCTTGGTGATTCAGATTCTTCTGCTCAAGTTAGGATTTAGATGATCTTGCCTTTTCAGCTCCTTAAGGTGTGATGTTAGGCTGTCTACTTGTGATCTTTCTGTTTTCTTGTTGTGTGTGTGCAATGCTATGAATTTTCCCTTAACAATGCTTTCATGGCATCCCAGAGATTATGAGAGTTTCTTTTTGTTGTTGTTTAGTTTTCTTTTGTTTTCAGGAATATTTTTATTTCTGCCTTGATTTTCATGTTGACGCAGAAGTCATTCAGCCATTCAGCAGCTTGTTGTTTAGTGCCCGTGTCTTTAAGTGTCTTGGGAAGGATCTTGATATTGTTGGTGGCAATATTTATTTTTATTGCACTGTAATCTGAGAAGACGCATGGTATTATTTCAATCTTTTGAAATTTGCTCAAACTTGATTTGTGTCCAAGAATGTGATCAATCTTGGAGTATGTTCCACGTGTTGATGAGTAGAATGTATACTCAGTAGAGATAGGGTGATGTTTTCTGTAGATGTCTATTAAGTCCATTTGATTCAGTATTGAGTTCTTTTTCCAGATCTCTTGGTTTTTGTTTTGTTTTGTTTTGTTTTTTTGCCTCAACGGTCTATCTAAAACTGTCAGTGGAGTATTTACATTTCCAAATATAATTGTATAAGAGTCAATGTCCTCTCTTCATTTTCTTAGTAGTTATTTTATAAAGCCTGGTGCTCCTGTGTTGGGTGCATATATGTTTCGGATAGATATTTCTCGCTAGTGGATTGAGCCTTTTACCCTTATGTAGTATTCTTCTATGTCCCTTTTAACTTTTGATGGTTTGAAGACTGCTTTGTCTGATACCAGAATAGATACCACTGTCGTGTTCTATTTTTTATTTGTCTGCAAGATTGATTTCCAGGCTCCAACTTTGAGCTTGTGGGTGTCCTTTGTGATGAATTTTTTCGAGGAAATAGACTGTTGGATCATGCTTCTTTATCCAGATTTCCACTCTATGTCTTTTCAGTGGCACATTTAGTCCATTCACATTCAGATTGATTACTGAAACGTGAACGTTTACCCCTGTCATATAACTCTTAGGGGGTTGTTTTATTTCCTTTTTACTTTTGTATTTGCATATGTGTGTATTTTCATTTTTGTGAGTGTTCTGCATGCTCTGTTAACTTTGTGCTTGGCTCTACTTTTGGGATCAATATGTTGTTCTCTTTTTCCTTATGTTCAGACTTTCTTAAGCATCTCCTGAAGAGCTAGTCTGGAGGTGGAATATTCTCTTAGGAATTGGATGACTGGGAATAATTTTAGTTATCCATCACTGAAGAAGCTTAGCTTGGCAAGGTAGGAAATGCTTGCTTATCTTTATGAACTTTAAAAATTTGACCCTTGGACCTTCTGGTTTGTGATGTTTCTGCAGAATTTTCTCTTGTGATTCTGGTGGGATTTCTTCAGAGGAGAGTCTGGCCTTTTTCGCTTGCTGCCTTTGGAATTCTTTCTTTCATGCTTATTTTGTGGAGGCAGATTACTATATGCCTGGGAATTGACATATTATATGATACCCTGCAGGGGTTCTCTGAATCTCTTGTGCTTGGATGGTCATCGCTCTAGCTAGATTTGAGAAGTTTTCTTGAATGACCTCATGGAATGCTTATTCCAAGGTGTTTCCCATTTCCCCTTCTGCTTCAGGTATATCAAACTGGGATATAATAGGCTTCTTGACATAGTCCTACATCTCTCGAAGACTTTGCTCCTTCTATTTATGCTTGTGTTCTATGTTTTTGTTAGACTGAGTTAATTCCATATTTTGGTCTTCATGCTCTGAGATTCTTTTATCTAGCTAGTTGACACTACAACCTATGCTTGTTAGTGTGTTATTGATTTTCAGGATGAAAATTTTCATTTCTACTATTTCAGAGTGGGCTTTTTTTTTTAATTGGCCATCTCTAATTTTACTTCTTTTATGACTTCAGTGAGTTCAGCTTCTAATTTCTGTTGGTTCTTGTTCACTTTAGCCACCCAATCTCTGATTCTGTAGCTGCCATCTGGGGCTGGTTGTTCTGGGGAGTTTCCATTGTTTGTGCTCTGTTAGTTGCTTTTTTGGGCACTGCTTCTTTAGGACTCTTAGGGTTGCCTTTAGTTGTTGTTGTTGTTGTTGTTGTTGTTGTTGTTGTTGGTTTTTCCTCACTGTGACAGGTCTCTTTTCACTCTCCATATTTTCTCTTTTGATTTAAAGCTCTGGAGATATTCAATTACCCTCTATTCTAGAGTCCTTTCTGTAGTTCAATATATGTCAGTCAGTGAGAGGGTGAGGGACAGTCACGGCTGTTCCTTGCTGCAATTTGTGGCAGGTTTCTGTCACTGCAAAACTTCTCACCTGCTGCCTACCTTGTCAGACCAGCTTTCAGTCCCTTCTGCTAGTACTCTGTGGTTAGTGAACTATGAGGGGCTGAAGGGGAAGGGAATGGATGGGTCTTCTGTCTGCTGACCTCAGTCTATAGCCCAGGTGCCTTCCACTGACACAGCCTTTGGGTGTCTGTTGTGTTATTTCCTCCCTGTTCAGGTACACACTCTGCTTTGAAATAAAGTGGGATTTTCTACCACTGAGGAGGTGGCAGGCATGGCCTTGCTGAAATGTAGGGTTTGAGGGGGTTCTTCCTCTTCTGGCTTTGGGATGGCCACCAGATACTGGTGATGTGTATCTACTAGGCTCACTCTGCAGGTGGGTTCTCCCTGCCTGTGAGTTACCAGTCCATCAAAAAGCCACACTCACCCCAAAGTGGGTCTCTCTCCCATTCTGCTTGGGCTGTGGTTGCTCGAAGTTCTGCAACCAGTCCAGGACTTTGCCCACAAGGTACTGATGACCCACACCCATCTGAGGGGGGGTGAAACATCTCAGAATATCTTTGGCTCACTGTCTCACTTTCACCCACTGAACAGGGCTTCAGTTCTTGTACTGTCCTGGGGCACAGTGGAAGATGGGGCAAGGAGTTAACTCATAAATTATATTGCAAATTGCAAATTTATAATTGCTTATATTTGTAAAATATAAGGTGATGTTACAGTTTATGAGTAAAATGTGGAATAATTAAATCAAACTAATTAATATATTCATTGCCTCAAATACTTACAATTTTTTTTTTTTGGTGATGAGAACATCTGAAACTTACTTTCTTAGTTACTTTGTAATATACAATACATTATTATTACCTATATTCACAAACTGTGAAATAGATCTTAAACAAAAAACACATTTATCTTGTCTGATTTTGTGCTCTTTTACCCTCATCTCCCCACTTCCTCCAACCCCTTGCCTCTAGCAATCATCATGCTACTCTCTGCTTCTGAGGTATTTTTAGATTCCACATGTAAGTGAGAACAAGTGGAATTTGTTTCTCTCTGTCTGGCTTATTTCACTTACCATAGTGTTTGGCAATTCCAGCCTTGTGGTTGCAAATGAAAGATTGTCCTTCTTTTCTAAGGTTGAATAGTATACCTTTACACAATATTACTACATACTTAGGTCAATTCCATAACTTGACTATTGTAAATAAGGTTGCAAGAACATGGGAGTGAAGGCATTTCTTTGACAAACTGATTTCAAATATTTTGGGTAAATAGTAAAAAATTTGATTACTAGTTCACATCATAACAATACTTTTCATTTTGTGAGAAACTCCTATACCATTTTGTGTAATGGCTGTGTTCATTTAGATTCCTAAAAGCAGTCTCTAACGATTATCTTTTCTCCACCTTCTCAACAAAACTGTTATCTTTTGTCTTTTTGAAAATAACCATTCTAACAGGTGCAAAGTGATATTTAATTATGGGCTTCATATGTATTTCTCCAATCATTAGCAAGGTGAAACATTTTGTAATTTACCTATAAGCCAGTTGCATACATTTTTACAAATGTCTATTTAGACCCTTTGCCCATTGTTTAAGTTATTTGTTTTATTGCCATTAAATTGTTTCAGTTCCTTAAATATGTTGAATATTAGCCCATTATCAGAGGTATGGTTTGCCAATATTTATTCTCAGTCTGCAGGTTGTCCCCTCACTCCATTAATTGTGATCTTTACTGTGCAGAAGATTTTTTGTGTGTAATGCAATCTCATATATCTATTTTAGCTTTTGTTGCCTATGCTTTGGGGATCAAATAAAAAATTATTACCTAGACAAACGTCATGGAGTTTTCTTCTATAAATATCAGGAATATAGAAAAAAGCTATTAGAACTAAGAAACAAATCCACAAATGTTGCAGAGTATAAGATCAATATAAAAAATCTAATTTAATTCTTTACACTAGCAAATAACAATTGAATAGAATTTAGAAAACAATTTCATTGGCAGGTGTTGGGAAAACAGCAGTCAAGCCAGTCAGACTATGCGAGTTCCTGTATGAGTGAGTGAGTGTTTGGAAAATTTTGTGTATGTGCTGGTGAGTGAATGGGCATGTGAGTGGAATGAGAGAGGGCTAGGGAGCAAGCAGCCAGGACTCTCCTAGTGCAGTGACTGGTGCCACAGCTGCTTGGCTTGGACCCTAGTGATTCCCAGGATGCAGAAGCTGAGAGACATTTTTTTTTAAATCAACAAAACCCTTCCTGGGAAGAAAATGCTGGGAGAGACTGACTAAGTGAGGGCTCGTGAGCAAGTGGCCAGGGCCCTCATGGTGAAGCAGGTGGTGATGCAGCTGCTCTGCTTGATCTCTAGTGCTTCCCAGGTCGTAGAAGTCAAGCACCTCTTTTTTTTAAATGGACAAAAGTTTGCCTGTGAAGAAGAAGCAGGGAGAAACTGCCAGCTCCAGACATTGCCTCACCACTGGAGTACCTGGCCAGACACTGGCAGCAAGGGCTGTGGAGGGAGCCTAGAGGCAAAGTCCCAATGGAGAAGACAAAAGAGGCACCCCATCACCATCTTGAAAACTGGGCAGGAAAATGCCCCAACTTGCTCACCACGGAGCAACACACCCAATCTCTGTGACTAGCGAATCAACCACTCAGGGGTTGATCATGACCCAGAGGGAATATCCTGAAACCACAAACTTGGGAAGGACCTGACAGGTGCTGAGTCTCAAGCACCTCACCCCCTACCTTGATTCAGCTGTGGGACAAAGGGTGTGACCAGAAAAGGACGAGGAAAAGCTAAATTCAAAGAGATCAGTGGTGAGTCCAGGGTTGACCCAACCCCCTCTTCCTCAGCAATCCTCCGAACATCAGACCCACACTGCTGGGCACGACGGAGAGGAACAACCCAGGCAGAGCCTGGATGTCAGTCACCATAGAAGAACTCCATTCCATGACAGGCCTGGCTGGGGCACCCCTGCTAATACATACCTGGGAAAGAGGCAATCCGCACCCAAGGGGATCTCTCTGACCTAAGAATCCTGCAGGAGACAGCAGAACAGATAAGAGGATCGATTACAGAACCTTCCACAAGAGGGCAGGGTCTTCCTTTTAATTTTTTTTTTTTTTTTACCTGTTTGTTAGTTCATCTGTTTTAAAAATATTTTTTCTTTGTCCATGAATATGTATGTGAGGGTTTGATATGCATCCTCTCCTTTTTTTTTACTTTCTTTTTGTCTTTTCTTTTTCTTTCTTCTTTTGTTTTCTGTTTATGTGTGTATGTGAATGATGGAGTGTTCATTTTTCAGTTTTGTTGTTGTTGATTTGTTTTTGCTCTTTCGTTTTTCTCTTTTTTTATTTTATGTTTTCTAGTTTAAAATGTGTGTGAATATATGTGTGAGGGTTCAATCTGAATTCCTTTCTTTTGTTGTTGTTGTTGTTGTTCTGGTCTTTCTCTTTTTCTTCCCCATTCATTTTGTGCTAGGTGTGTGTGTGTGTGTGTGTTTAGCTTTTCTGGTTTGTTGTTGTTGTTGTTGTTGTTGTTGTTGTTGCTGTTTTATGTCTTGTTTCACTTTGTTGTTATTCCAGTTTGTTTTGGGGTGTGTGAGTATGTCTATGTGTCTGTGTGTTTAATTGTTTTTTGCTTTGGTTTCTGCTTTCATTGTTCTGTGTTTTGGTTTTTTTTTTTTTTCTTTCTTAAAAATTCTTGTCCAATTTCATTTTATTTTTCTATGCTTTCTTCATTGTTGTCACTGTATCTTGCACTCAGGAGGTACTCACACTTACCAATCATTGCATTGTCATATAGAGGGGTGGTGGAGAGTGGGTCTCAGGTAACTCAAACCACAATCAGTGAACATTGTGATTTGCAAGTAGTTTCTGAATCCTAGTTCCCCATCCCCTACCTTATTCAACTTTCAAAACTACAAAAGACCACAAAGCTTCCCAACAACAATCCTGTTTCAAAATAGAACAAATCCAGAGCCTAGACAGGGCAAAATAAAGGACTGAGCAAACATCAGAAGTGAAAGCATCTCCCACTGAATAATGGCACTAAAGAGAAAAGCAAGAGATCTATCACAAATGAGGAAAAACCAATGGAAGACCACAGGTAATTTCACGTGTAACAAAGAGAAAACTTCTTAAAAATCAGAACTGGAAGTCCAAACAATGGAAGTCACCAAGGACTGACCCTGGAATATGACAAGAATTAGAGAATGGATGGAAAGAGTGAATAAGACTCAAGAAAGACAAGGTGCAACACTGAAAGAACTTGTAACAGAGATTTTGGCAATAAAAAATTTCATCCAGTAAATAACAAGATGACAAGCATGGAAAGCAGAATTTAAATATCCAAAATAACCAAAATAATCTTAAAGAAGAACAAAGTTACAGTTCCCAATTTTGAAACTTTCTACAAAGCTCTAGTAATCTAGAGTATGCTATTGACATAAAGATAGATATATGTACTAAGAGAATAAAATAGTCCAGAAAAATACCTATCCATAAATGGTCAACTGATTTTGACAGGGATACCAAGACCATTCCATGGAGAAAGAAGTTATCACTTCAACAAGTGGTGCTGGAAGCAGTGGACACCCACATGCAAAAGAAAGAAGGTGAACCCTCTACACCACACCTTAAACAATTTGTTAATTCAAGATAAATTATAGACCTAAATGTAAAAGTAAAATTATAAAATACTTAGAAGAAAGTATAGAATTAAATCTTCATAACTTTGGTTAGCATTGATTATCATGCTGTGCTGTACACCAAAAGCACAAGAATCAAAAGAAAAAATAAGTAAAGTGGGCTTTATCCAAATTAATAACTTTTGTGTTTTAAAGGTATCATTAAGAAAGTTAAAAGGTAACATACAGAATGGGTGAACATATTTGCAAATCATATATTTAATAAGGCATTTATATTCATAATGCATAAAAAGCACATACATATCAATAATAAAAAGGCAAATAACCATGTTAGAAAAGGAAAGAAAATATGTGAATAAACATTCCTACATAGAAGATATAAAAATGGCCAAAAATCATACAAGATCCTTTGCATCCTAGTCATCTTGGAAATACATAGCAAAACTGTGAGATACTGCTTCATTTTGTTTAGCAGGGCTATAATAGAAAAGGCAGATAAAAGAAGTGTAAGTGGGAATGTGCAGAAATGGGAAACCTCATTCTCTACTCATGAGTATGTAAAATGTTTTCAGCTGCAGTAAAAGACTCTGGAAGTTTCTAAGAAACTTAAATAGCAAATATAGCCTGTTTCTATGTATATAACCAAGATTAATGAACATTTATAACCACAAACTTTTGCAAGCATGTTTATAGAAGTATAAGTATAGCCATTGTGGAAACAGTTCAAATGTCCCGCAACTGACTAATGAACAAATGAAGTATGCTATACCTATACAACAAAATATTATTCAATAATAAAAAGTGCATGAAATACTGATATTGCTACAATATAAATAAATTTTGGAAACATATTGTTAAACTAAAGAAACCAGTAACAAAAGACTGCAGACTATAAAACTGCATTTTTAAAAACTTTCCAGAATGGGAAAACCTACAAGGATATAAATTAGGTTAATGATTTCCAGAGGCTAAAGGAAGGCAAAAATGTGCAGCGACCATGCTAATGAGTATAAAATTTCTTTGGGGAGTGATAAAATAAGTTCTAAAATTGATTGTAGTGATGGTTGCACAACTTTGAGAATATGACAAATACCATAAATGTACAAGTTGAATTGTATAAAATATTAAATATATATCATTAAAGCTGATTTCTTAAAAATACAATAAAAATTATAGTTATCTTCCCACCCTCGAAAAAACTGAAAGGTTTTTATAAACCTTTTAAGTACATAGTTTTTAAAAATTTATTAAAAATTTAAGTCACTAAGACTTATAATGTATAGTTTATTTGGTTGTTTATATTTTGTTTATTCATTAATAGTGATTTATTGAGAACCCATTAGATGCATGGACCATGCTTAATGCCATACTAGGCATTGGTTTAGGAAGAAGAGACAAGGTCGAAAAAGGGCAGGAGTAAGAAATCAAGGAAAGAGAAATGAAGAAATACAACCTGGAAGGAGTGAGAGTCTAACAATTTTCTCCAATTATATAATTAAATTTTCTTGATCTGCAGGTAAAAAAGAACAGCCCAATTTTTCTCTATACAGTAGGTTGGAAAGCACATAGGATGAATATTTTAAAAGCAGTATCTATTACTAATATTTTAACACATTAGGATTTTATACATAGATCTTAGTTAATATTTATCCTAATATTTTTATTATAGAAATCAATAAATAATGACTCCAAAGGTTGAAATGAATTGTCCCAAGTCTCATAGCTATACAAGGTTGATATTGAATAGAGGTCAATTCTATACATGTAATATCATTGCTATTTCCAAAGCACATATCGATAAGACAATGTAATTTTTGCTATCTAGAGTAATACAATGCAATCTTATTTTTATCTTTAATTACTTTGCCAAAAATTAATCACCAAAGTACAAAAAAAGTCATAAATAAAATAAAAAGACAAGTGGGAAGGTAAAGTTTTTGAAACTTCTATTACTAACAAATATATATTCATATTTTAAATATATATATATATATATATATATATATATATATATATATATATATATCTCAAAATGCTGATTACAGGTGTGAGCCGCCATGCCTGGCCAAACAAATATATCTTATTAATCAATGTGAAACCCAAATAACTCAGTTGATCGACAGAATTGAAGAAACAATTTACTTAAGGAGAAACCGAGAATGCAAGTGATATTTAAAGAGTCTCTTACTTAAGCGAGCATTTAAACATTTAGATTACATTTCACCAATCATACCTGCAACACATAAAAGCTTCATAATAGACAGTGTTTGTGTCTTAGACTGGTTCCCTAAAAGCAGAACTTGAGATTCTGCGATGTCTGAGTTTTGCTAGCAATTTATTAAGAGAAGGTTCTAAGGATTTGACAAGTGAAGGAACAAGGATAAGACTGGAGATTAAAGCAAAGAAATGTGGCAGTCAGCTGGAGGCTAGCCTCAGCTCAGTTCTATGGGAAGTTCTAGAGCACTAGTTGTAGAGAATTATTCCTATCTGGAGACTTTCTATTATCTGTTGGCTGTAGGCTTCCCTCAGATTGGAATGTATAACCAATAAAGTTAATTGGGGCAAATTACCATGACATCCACTACAGCAAATGTGTAGAGAACTGTTGTTTTCAGACCTTACTAATCAGGACATTTAAAGAGAGATTTGTCAGCCGGGCTCGGTGGCTCAGCCTGTAATCCCGCGCCTTGGGAGGCTGAGGTGAGTGGATTGCCTGAGCCCGCGGGTTCGAGACCCGCCTGGGCAAGCGAGACCTCATCTCTACAATAAATCAAAAAATTAGCCGGG
>CAUYQG010213260.1:0-38755 GCA_963574415.1 Tarsius wallacei | reverse complement strand
CATGAGCCACTGTGCCTAACTCCTATATATATATTTTTGAGTTGGAGTCTCACTCTGTCACCCAGGCTGGAGTGCAGTGGCACACTCACAGCCATCAAAGCCTCGACCTGCTGGGCGAATGCAAACTGAAGTCACCTCCGCTGAATGGAGTGGGCGTGTAGGACACGCGTGTGTGGTGCGATGTGACACAGGGTGAAGGGAGACGGAGCCTCTTGGGACTCGCCAGCTGAACAAGATGCACCTGTGAGCACCTGGGCCAGTGCGGAGGTCATACTGGTGGTGCCCTCGGCATGTGAGTTCCAGCCCTCCCTGAGACCGCAGGGCGCACGCTGACCCCTTTCCCCCATGGCCTGAAGGGCCTGAAACTCCACTCATCCTCCTGTTGCGTCCTCTGTTTCCCCTGCACATGTACATGGCGAGACCCTCGGAGTTTTGCTGCTTCTTTTGCAAATGGCCTTGGCACATGCACACGTGCTTTTAAGATCGTGCTATGAGCTGGCTGAGAATAATGCCCAAATCCATAGGTTGGAGATTGGGGCTCATGGTGAGAGGCGAGACCTCTGTGGGGGACACTGCCGGGTTCTGTCCTTGGTCCCGCTATGTTCAAGGTTCGCAACACTCTAGAAGATGCTTATCCAACGTGTGGCTCATTCACTGCTAAGAAGAGTCGTAAGCCCGTGCGGCTGTCAGGGATAGGGACGACGTCTGCCAAGCTGAGGAGTGGGGCTGAATCACGTGGGGACTGTGCTGGAAGGCGAGTGTCTTGGAGTTACGGTCATCAAAGCCGGTTATCCTCAAAGCCAGCCCCGTTGCTGTGCAGACTTGGGCATGTTACGTAAGCCTCTGCAAGCCTGGATCTCTTCCTCCGCCGAGGTGGAGAACATGTGCACTCTTTTTAATAAATGTGGCTGAATGGCTTCCGGTCTGTGACAGACACTCAACAATTGTAAGAACTCCTCCTCCTCTCTGCTTCTCAAATACTACCTGCTGGCGATATGAGGAACTGGATGGAGGGGGATGGAGGGTGTGGACTCGCCCGGGGTTTTCGTCGACAGCAAGTTCAACGTACACACTGTTGCTTCATTTACACACACGATTGTCACCTGCACTCGTTTAATACAACATCCAGGGGAGGTCATGGCTTCCATGGGTCCTCTCAGATCTCGGCTGAGGGAGCGTCTGGTTGTGGCTGGCACGGGCTAAAAGCATCGACAAACCAGGGAGACGGGCAGGGCATGGCAAGCGTGTCGCATGGGGCAGGACTGTGGGAAGGAACGTGTCTCGCCCACAGGGACAGCAATTGGGGAAGAGACGTCAGGGGTGCACCAGCATCTGTGGGCCTTCTGGGGGAGAAGCTCAGAAACATGATAGACAGGAGACAGCAGGTGGAGGCTCTGGGTGGGAACCTCCCACCCTTGGGCACAAGGAACGCTTAGCAAACGGGGTAAGGGGGGTGACCTTGTACGATTGTAAGTTTCCCGCCTCTATAAATACTGAAGTAAAATTTTAAGGTGGGGTCTCCAATATGGCAACAGAACCCAGAGGCAGCAGCGTGTACGTGGGCATATGCAGGGGACTAGGGGCTTGTTAGAGGAACGTCAGTGAGCGCAGCCAGTCCCACGTGGCCATCCTCCCCTGTGTCATAAGGGTTGTCCTACAGTGATGGGTGCGGGGCGGGTGACGGGGTGGCCTTTCCATTTCACAGACGTGTGCTGAGTTGCACAGAGCTTTGAGGGGGCTTAATTTTTAATGAAGAAATATGTTCTTGGACTTAAGAGACTGTCACCTTAAATTAAGGTGAGCCTGGAATCCAGGAGCGACCTGAAGGCGGATAAGCTGAACATATTCGTCTTTTGTCCATAGCTTCCATAAAAGCATAAAACATTCAGAGCGTGCATGGCCAGAGGACGGAAGAGAGTTGCTGGAGGACAGCCTCCCACAGGTGTGGAGCGTGACACATGGGCACATGTGGGCATTAGCCTGGAAGGGCAGGTCTGTGTTTTCCTTTCCACATCTTAAGTAGTGGGCATGTAACGGGGAAGCCCATCCTTCCATGCCACCACGCTCTGGTCCTCACACGAGTCTCCCTCCTTCTGTGGGACTTAGTGCGGCCTGACCCTATACTAGACACGCAGCATGTGGTGGACATCTGTCTCCTCTGCTAGCCTGCCACTCTGAGGGGACAGAGGCTCGCGGGCCGGGCTCTTTGCTCTCATCCCAGTGACTGGAACAGCACCTGGAACAGAGCAGGAGCTCGACAAGTAACTGCCGGATAATGACCTGTTGAATGACTGTATGAGGCTCAGTTCGGAGGAATGCTCAGAATGAAAACACGAGAGATATCTTCAGTTATGCCCGTCTCAGGGAGTGAGCAGAGGCTTGATGGGGAGAAAGCGTCAGTGCAACCGGGTGAGGCGGGCCAAAGGCCTGGGACCCACGTGCCAGTGGCTTCCTTCCATGAAGGGGCAGACTCCCGAACAGATGGAGGTCGGCCAGGTGCTGAGGGGATGCCCACCCTTGCTTTGAAGGGGACATTTTCACCACATCTGCTGAATGTCCAGCTCAGGGATAGATTTCACAAATGTGTAAGAACATCGGATTTGAAAAGAATGCATGCATATCAAAGCACGTGTGTTGTATTTTACACAGCCACATGTAGATAGATATTTATGACCAGAGTCATAAGTTGCGGCTGCCTGGCCATGGGGGACAGATATGAACCGCCTGGACAGCCCCACAAAGTCCGTGCCCTGCCTTGGAGCACAGCGACTGGTTTCGTTTCTCAGTGCCATCTGTAAACTTTGCATTGTTGCTTGGTCTTCAGGGGTGAACACAGAGTGAGGGTGACACCAGTTTCAGAATAAGCATGGAAAAGCCTGCTTGGCCAGTGTCAACTTTTTCCCTTGGATTGAAAGCTCTGAAAATCACAAATGTATGGGATAAACAACCGCACAGCCTGAGGCCCCATGAGTGTCTCCTGGGTCTCCAGCCCCGTTCTTTAGTGAGAGAGAGGACCAGCCCACGATCAGACCGGGACCGTCCACCTGTCTCCACCGCAGGCACCGGCCAGTAAGAACCGAGATGGGCCCGGGATGCAGATGGACAGACCCCGCCCACATGCGAGGCCTGTTCGCTCACACTTTCTGGAGACTTCTGGGCAGAGCCTTGTAGGCCCGTCTCCACCTCTCAACCTCTGCAGGAATCTCCCACCCACTCCCTTCTCTCAGGACCCAGTCTCCCCGACAAAAGTGCTGTCTGTCGAGGGCCCATCCAAGCCCCGTCACCTTCTAATGGCCTTAGGCAAGGGACCCTCTCTCTGGAACCTCAGTTTGCTCATTGGCAAGAGGGGAATGGGCAAAATGCACTTCCTGGCTGCCCTGTGAGGGAGAAATGAAACAACAGGCACAGGAAAGGCAAGTCGATTCCAGCATCGGGCGGGGTTAAGCAGGCAAGGAACTCCACCGGGCTGCCAGGGTCATTCTGCTTCCTGCCTGGCCCTCGGCTTCTCTTGGCGTGTTTCTCTCTCCTCTCTCTCTCTCTCTACCCCCTGCCTCTCTTTCTCTCTCTGTTTCGATCTGTATTTCTGTGTGTATGTTCCTCTCTCTCTCCCCATCCCCGTCTCTGCTTCTCTCTCCCCACTCTGTCCTCCTATGTCTCTCTCCCTGGTTCCGTCTCTCCCTCCCTCCCCCCTCTGTCTGTCTCTGTTTCTGTTTCTCTCCCTCTCCCCTCCCTCTTTCACGCTCCCTTTTCTTTTTCCATCTCTCCCTCCTCCCCCTTTCACTCCCACTCCTTCTGTCTCTCTCTCTGTTGTCTCTCTTCCTCTCCTCTCTCTCCCCTGTCTCTGCCTCTGTGTTTCTGTCTGTCTCTCTCCCTCTCTGTCTCTTTCTCCCTGCCCTCTATCTCTCTCCCTCTCTCTGTCTTTCTCTGTGTTTGTTTCTCTCTGTGTGTTTCTCTGTGTGTGTGTTTTTCTCTCCTCCCTGTCTCTCTGTTTTTCTCTCTCTTCTCTCTCCCTCTTTCTCTCTCCCCCCTTTCTCTCCCTCTCGCGTGTTTCCCTCTCTCTGTGCATGTGTTCCTTTCTCTCCCCATGTGTTTCTCCCTCTCTCCCAGTCCCCCATCCTCTCTCTCTCTCTCCCCTCTTCTTAGGTTACCGTCATGACCATTTCATCCCCATGACTCCCTAGGCTCTGGGCTAATGTTCCACCCCTCTTTATCCGCTCCGTTCCCTTCCAGTCATTATCAGAAGCCCCAGACGCCTCTCAGCCCGTTTGAATGACCTGCTTCTGCACCATCGATCAACGGCCACTGCTGATGTGCCGACAGGGACAGTTTTGGAGCCGAGCTGCTTCTTCCGAGAAGACTTGCGTCCCAAGTCAGTGCTTCCCAAGGCAGGCCCAGTAAAACATGGATGGGTGCAAGATGCTATGAGGGGAGGGTAAACCTTTGCTTTTAATTTCCGAGTGAGAGAATTTTTTAATTGATATTAGAAAAGTATAGTTAGGATAGGAACTCACAGATATCAAAGCTTAGAATAAAGCCAAGTAAAAATGTGAACTCAAATGTACTTAAAATCATATTAATGACTGCACGGGTAGAACACGGATATGTCACAATTGTGAGGATGTGAGTGACATTTGAGAGCTGTTCTGAGTCCGTGAAGGCTGTGGGTAAGAGAGGGGGACAGCAGGACCCCACTGCTGGTCGGCCGTCACCACGTGAGAGGTTTTTGTCTCTCCAGTGTCAGTCAAGCAACACAGCTGTCACCTAGCCTAATTCTCCAAAGTCACTTCCCTGTAAAACCTTAGGTTGAGGTGGCCAAACCTGGAGAGGTGGTTTTTTGTTTGTTTTTGTTTGGTTTGGTTTTGAGTTGGGGTCTCACTCTGTTGCCTGGGCTGGAGTGCAGTGGCATGACCATGGGTCACCGCAGCCTCGGTCTCCTGGGCTCAGGTGATCCTTCTGCCTCAGCCTCCCAAGGATCTGGGACTCCAGGTATGCGCCACCCTGCCCAGTTAATTTTTTGATTTTTTTTTTTCAGAGACGAAGTGTACTATGTGGCCCAGGCTGTTCTCAAACTCCTGTGCTCCAGTAATCCTCTGATCTCGGCTTCCCAAAGTGCTGGGATTACAGGCATGAGCAACCACACTCAGCTGAGAATTATTTTTTTCAGTGCAGAAGTGATGGAGACCAGAGGCCTTTTCCTGTTCCTGGGCACACAGACTAGAGTCCTCTAGTATGATTTTCTTCAGGCACAGGAGGCTGTTGTCAGCTGTCGCCAGAGTCACTGTCTAACAGCATGTACATGGAACACTACATTGACCCAGGGCCACCACGCCTGTAACACGGGGGCCCGGCAAACAGCAACGCACAGAACGAGCTGCCCATGGAACGTGTTTCCCTGGATTCTAGTGTTGTGTCCCATCTTCTCTCTTCACAAACATCAGACAGACATAATTAAAGTCTTCATCTCTAAGTGGGCAAAGCTACAAATTACTGGGAAATCTGTCTAACTCATATCTCAACAGACTTCCTCTACTAATTTGGACAAACCCTTCAAGAGGTCAAATGTCATTGCACCATCATCTGTCAAAGGGGAATAATGGTAACAGTGTCTTTGTGATAGACACAGATGTGTGGCAGAATCTGTTAGTTCAAAACAATTCTGTCCTTGGACTTTGTCTTATCTTTGAAAAAAAAAATGGGCAGAAATGAAATTGAAAACCTACTTCCTTCACATTTTTAACAGGATGTTAAACCTTTAATTTAAATTTAAGCTCCAGAGTCATAGACACACTCATGCCATTTTTTTACTACTATTATTATTAAAAATTCTACAAAACCTATGAAAGACTAAAATATTCTTTCATTTTTACATTTTGTGCCATATGGGCCATGATTAAAACGACAAGTTCCAAATAACATGAATAATGCATCTCCCCTTTATCCAAAGCAATGCATTTGCTCCTAAGAGATGTTTAATCCGTTTTCTCTTTCAGAAACAGAACGGGAGGGGAAAGGATTTGTAGTGAGAGCTGGTACTTCAGGAAAGACACATTTTTTGGGCTCATGATGATCAAATAATTGCTGTGGTTATTTTGAGTTCAGACGGGACTAGTGCATTTTGGTACGAATGAAAAGCAAATTATATTTCTGTAACATTCACGTGGGCTTCTTTGGGACAGAATCATTAAAAGTCACCCTTTATTCTACCATGGACACAGTGGAGCCCAAGCTAGGACATCTTCTCCATGGATATGTGTCTACACATTCACTCTAGGAAGCGCCAATCCACAGTCTGCAGAGTGAGTTTCAGAAAACAGCATAAGCTGTCACCCAGCTCTGATGGAGAAGATTTCGACGCCTCCTGCTACCTCACATGACTCTTCTATCACACCCAGCCCGACCCTCCTGGAAAGTGCTAACACGAATAGCCAAACCCAGTCACTGTCATTGGACCACTGGAACGGAGCTCTGGGGGAGAGGCAGGTAAAAGTCAGCCTCCCTAAAGGTTTCTGCCTCCTGTGTTTGTTCGCTCCTGGCAGCAGGGCAGTTCAAAGGCCCTGGGACTGCAGCTGACCCAGAAGCTCAGGGGCTGGTAGATAAGCCAAGCTCTCCCGTAAGCCTTTGTTTCCTTGGCACACTTTCCTCTAGATGTATCCTTTTGGGAGGCCAAGGCAGGAGGATTGCTTGAGCCCAGGAGTTCGAGGCCAGTGTGGGCAACAAGGCAAGATCTCATCTCTACAAGAAAATTTTTAAAAAATGAGTTGCAAGTGGTGGTGTGTGCCTGTAGTCCTAGCTACTTGGGAGGCTGAGGTGGAAGGACTGAAGCTGAGACAGAAGGATCACCTGAACCCAGGAAGTTGAGGCTGCAGTGAGCCATAATTGTGCCACTGAGCTCTAGCCTGGGTGACAGAGTGAGACCCCCCAACTAAAAAAAAAGATGTATCTTTCCTTGCTATGTGGTGGTAAGAATACCTGGAGGGAGGTAAGACTGGAAGACAGGCACAGGGGAAGGGGAGGAAGGCTGCAAACCTGCATCTGGCCCTCACAGTTCCCTGATCCCACCCCCCCACTCCCCCCAGCTCAGAGGGAGACGCCCCCGCAGGAATTTCAGCAGAAGCTCCAGGAGATAATGCAGAGCCTGTGTCTCCTGGTCTTCTCCTCTGTGAGTTTCTCTCGTCTCTCAGGGACTGGGTAGGGGCAGAGGTCAACACAACGGATGACTGGCCAAGACTTCCAGAGACTGGGTCTGATCTCTGTGTGACTTCTTGGCCAAAGGTCTGAGGAGACGCCCTTCTCTTTGTCAGAACAAGAGTTCACAGGTGCATTTAAGTAAGACAGTAAAAGATCAGACCCCATGAGGCATCAGTCATTCAGGAAGCGGCTTCTAAGTTCGTTAAATCTCTCAAGATCATGGTGAGTAACAGCTATCAGCCACTTTGTGTTCTTAGCCCTCTGGCTGGGACAGTCTTTTTCTCAGGCTGTTCTAAATAACTACGACGATTCTGAACACTCCCGAAGTCTCTGTTCTTGCTTTATGAGAAGAACAAAAAAGGGTTTGTCTGAGGTCAGACTCCAGGAAAACACCCCATGGAGCCTACAAGGAGTCCATGATTCCATGACTTTTCAGTCTGACATGAGGAGAAACAAAAGGGAAAATTCATAACAAAAAGTCACCTGTGTGTCATGAACTAAGGATTATGGTGAATTGATTCTGTGTATCTAACATGCAACTAGAAAACAACCACAAGACTTTAAGAAAAAGTCTGGCCTTCCAGCGTGCGTTGTAATTTCATGTGTAGCCCTGGAGAACCCATGAACAGAAAACACGGTCACGGTCAGCGCGTTTGCATGCATCACCTAAGGCTGTAAGGGCGCTGGGACGTCTCTCGGCTCTTCCCAGCAAAGGCACGCTGAGCGCCAGCAAATCAGAGCAGCCAGGAGGAACTGAGGGATAACAGGGATTCTTGGACTTCAAGCGCGGGCCATTCCTCACTGCTGATGAGGAGAACACAGAGAACACAGTCCACGGTGACTGCCATTGTGTTCCTAAATGTGCCCAGCCCTAAGAGTGATGTTTTATAGGATGGAACAGAAGAAATTGCAGCCCTGGGTGATGCCATCTAATTGCAGAATTGAAATGACTTCAGAATCTTCAAAGCACCGAAATGAGGATGAATCACGTATTTGTAACATGTCTCTTCATAAACCATGCACTTTCAACAGGAACCTAAGCCTTCAGAGTAAGGGTCAAAATAACCATGTGAAATTCTTATGATAAATAATAACCACGAACAGGGTTGCTTGGAAACGGGACTCATCTCGCTCTTGACCCAAATGGAGCCTTCTCCCTCACTGACACATCTTCCAGACCATTCCACTGGACATGGGAAACATTGCTTTGTTTCTTATGAATTGCTAAAATGACTGTACTCCAAAATCCTGTAGCTAAGGGTTAGACGAACTCAATTTACTTGTATGAAACATATAAATACATACCTTTCGATAAATGTTTAACTGTATTGATGCTTTTAACCCTTCTCATAAATGGGGGTTTTTCTATGAATTATCTAGTTCAGTTAAAGTTTTAATAATATTTTGAATTTCCTTTCCCTTTAATTGGAGAACTTATATGCTTTTGTGTCACTGAAAAATCAAAGCTTCAGAATATTGAAGTTTCGGATACTTAAAATATTTCTTCAACACATGTTGTTGGAAAAACACAAATATCATTGCGTTGTACTACAAGAATCCAAATCACTCTTTCCCAAGGAAGCAAAACCCCGGAATTTTACCGGAGGGGTCCAATGGAAGCTTACTCAGGCTCTAAGAGATGAGAGGAAAGGGGTGGCCTTCTGTTCAGGGCACACAACCTGCTACCACACTCTGAACCCTGCTCTCTGCCAACTATGTCTCAGAACAGAGGCCGATGCTGTTGGGAAGTCATCCCTGAAAAGCAGGGATTAAACAAGGACGTGACCAAGGGTCCACTCACATCAAGTGGCTTTGCAATGAGGGTAATGAGATGAGTTCTCGCAAGGTCCAAGGGTTCCCAAGGTCTTGATTTTATGAATGGCGTTAGAACGAGTTGTGTAGAACGCAATCTATGGTCTGTGAAATAACATGATTTTCGTTACCAAGCTGGGATTATTTCGAGTCACCACATAACAGGATTCAAAATCAAAACAGCTGGAAAATCCAATCGTCTGGTCTAACCTGGGATGCTCTGTCTCCTCACAGCCAACGCTCCATCGGGCGGCTTGGCCTGGCTGGCGGATTTAGTGTAGGGACTGTCATCTGCAAAGGTACAATGAAGGCTTTGGTTAATTTCCATCCAGTTTCCGGCACAGTGAAGACTTCTAATGGATTGTACTCCTTCTGTCAGAGAGAGGTGCTAGGTACAGGGGAAAGTCAGTAGACCTGCGTCTTCGACTTGGGTCATCTGTGGGCTGAGCCCTTGAAAATGCGGTTTCGTTCCCTCTCAATGGGGATACACTTCTCCTCTACCTCTCGGGGCTGTCAGGATCCAAAGCTACAGTGCATGTGAAGATGCTTGTGAAATGGCAAGAAGTATGCAAATGGGGTGTATCTGCCTGTCCCCTACACTCATCAGATAGTGGATATGTACGACAGAAAGAGAAAGAAGTGGTGTGGCCCGCCAGGCGTTATAAGAGTAACCGAGGAGAAGAGCAGAAGGGATGGAGGGCAGCATTCCAGAGAAGCAGAGGATTAGTATTGCAGGGAATAAAGACACACAGAGTTAGCAGGTCTTCCTGGGAGCAAGACTCAGCCTCGCGTGCCCAGCAAGGGAGAGGGAGGTTCTGAGGCAAGGCCAAGGGGGCAAGGATGAGAACGAGGGAGGAACGGGGGTTGGTGGAGGAAGACGTGGATTGCAAGGAACTTCTAGAAAGAGGAAAATAACACGCAGAATCGTGAAAAGAGCAACTGAGAAGACAGAAGACCTACAGCTGTGAGAGTGAGACAAGAAGTTGAGAGATTCATCAGTGGGGGACACCAGAGAGGGGTGGGGCCATCAGACTCCAAGGAAGGTAATTGTTTTTAACTTAGAATGGGTGGAATCTGGCTTGAGAAGAGGGAGAAGTGCTCTAGGATGGCAAATATAGAGTTAAAATTGAAAGGCATAATTCTTCCTGACTAGGAGGGGGCATTCCTGCAAAAGTAAAAGGGACGTCTAAGTCACAACATTAAACATTTCCAGAAAAGGATCCACACGGCTGGAGTCAATGCCATGTAAAATAGTTATCCAGCATGCTCGGTCAAGCCAATGGCCCACATGGCACTTCTGGTCACACTCGATGATGGATCGCTGTTGTTGTTTTAACAGAACATTCTTAAACAGTTAAAAAGAACCACATCGTGCATGGAAAACTATTCAACAGAACAAGGATTTAATTCAGAACAAGACTTGATCACTGAGAACATGGATTCTCCCAGCCAAGCAAGCGGTCTGTGTTTCAAAATTGAGGAAGTCATTTCCTCTCTAGAATGTACTTCTGGTTTGAAATGATTCACAATTTCTTCATAAAACGAACAAGGTCTTTATCGGCAATGACGGAAAGAAAAGATTAACACTGCTGTGCGCTGCAATTAATGCCAAACAAGGAAGCCACATGGCTGTATGTTTGTATTTAATTTGTCACACTGCTCTTTGTATTCTTCCAACTGCAGGGATACACTGCCAACTTTCAGACGCCAACGCAATGACATCGTCATTTTTGCTTTTGAGGCAGTATCGTAGGTCCTTGACTCTTCTCTTTGCAAACACAATTTTGAGTGTAATCAAACCCACAAAACAAAATGCTCCATTTGCCCTGTCATTCCTGCCCATGACTTTAAGTGCTTTTCTCACAGTGTTAATCTCATATCCAGGCAATATGCTTCACCCAGCACCTATAAAAACAAACGCACTACGTGTGACAATCTGCTTAAAAATATATGTCCTTTTATCATCCAAAACTTTGAAATTGTGTAGTTATGAGTACAGAGCCCTGAGCCAGGACATAATCCCAACAACAGGATTGGGGACGGCATTTTGGAGACCTAAACGCTTTCCTCAGTCTCCAATTTGTCGACTCCAGCCAATTAAAGGTTTGGGTCGACTCCTGTGTTGTATTTTTTAAAGGGCAAAGCAATTTGCCCAGGAGACTCTGGGGATACCTGCATTGGCGATCTATTTTAAGGAGCTGTTTCTTTAGAAATTCACCCAGTTTGGGTTACAGAAGCAGTCAACCCTGGCAAAATGGTTTTCTCATTTATATTTGAACACAAATTCTTCGATTTGGAGCTGAGAGAGTCTAGTCGCGCACATCCTTGAAAGGCTGTAACTGAATTATGGATGATGCCAGGGACGGTTTCCACAGCACCACCAGCCTCACACTCACCGTGGCACCAAGAGTGCCCTGGCTGAGCACGGGTGACAGCAAGTAGCTACCTAGACACCAAATGTGGACTTGGTCAAAGGATCAGACTAAAATAAGGCCAATGTTATCTAACAACAGCTTGCCAAAGCCAGTCACAGTGAAAGCAGTCGTTCCTAGTAGACGTGAGGCAGAACCTTGGCATGGCAACACTAACCCTGAGGGTTAAGGGTAAGGAGATCACGGTGGCAGGGTTAAGAGGAACATGGAGACACTGACTCTGAGGACAAGAGGAACATGGAGACACTATCCCTGAGGGTAAGGGGAACACGGAGACACTGACCTTGAGGGTAAGGGGAACACGGAGATGCCGACCCCGAGGGTAAGGACAACACGGAGACATTGACCCTGGGGGTAAGAAGATCATGGCAACGTGGACCCTGTGGGATACTAAGCACAGGATCCGTGTTCTCCATAGCATACTTCTCCTCCTTGCATATAACATCCTGGAGTGTCTCGGGAGCATCCATCATGGCCATCTCATGTGTTCCTTACTGCAGACTTAGGAATACAGCCCTAGAGTTCCTGCTTACGGGACAGTGTAGCCCACTTTGTCATCACAAGTGGGACTGAGGCCCAGAAACGTAAATCGGCGTAGGGACACACATCCCACGGAGCCCAAAGGAACTTCTCCATGCTCATGTTCATGTTCTTTGTTTTGGTCTTATTTCCTCTTGGAGAGACCACAAGATTCCACAGGCCATTGATGCCATATCGCACACATCAGTGACTGGACTTATCACACGGCGGACACCTTGGATGACGAGTTGATGCCTGGAACGCCAGTGAAGAGACACCCCCTCCGCCCCACCCATTCTCCCTGTGTGTAATATAAATCCCCTCCTCCCCAAAGCCACATGCTTGTTTGCCTGAAGGGAAGAACTTACAAATGGTCCCGCAGAACCAGACTCTGCGTCTCAGCTCACTCTTTGGAAGATAAAGGTTATAAGAAATGCCAACACGACTCGTCGTATTTCCCAGCAGGAGCCTCAAGTGAATCGCTGGACTATAAGGTCACTGTTCATACTTTTCCTTTGCTTCAGGGAGAGATACTAACTAGACATTCAAGTTCCATCCAGACTTATAAATGAACAAACAACACGTCAAATGTCAAGGAGAGAAATCAATCAGTAGGTGACGTGCCCAGGGCAGGACCTGGCACAGAACAGGCATTCACTTCAAGTTTGCTGATGGATGGATGGGTTATATTGTTTTTTTGAACTAGAGCATTTATTGTAAACAAACATTTGTTATGAACTACAGCCCTCTGACCTCTGATTTGTTTTCTGGGTCTGCAGCCTCTTCTGTTTTAAAGTCATATCGTCATGGCCGGGCACGGTGGCTCATACCTGCCATCCTAGCACTTTGGGGGGCCGAGGTGAGAGGACTGCCTGAGCCCATGGGTTCAAGACCAGTCTGGGCAACATGGTGAGACCTTGTCTCTACAATAAATCACACACGAAAAAATTAGCCAGGTGTGGTAGCACGTGCCTGTAGTTACAGCTACTTGGAAGGTTGAGGCAGAAGGATCGTCTGAGCCCAGTAGGTTGAGGCTGCAATGGCCGGGAGTGTGCCACTGCACTCCAGCCTGGATGATGGAGTGAGACTCCAACTCAAATAAAAAAAAGTCATATTATCACCCAACAGCTATGAAGTATTGAATTACTGTATGTGAAAAACCTGTGACTCTTTATAAAATGGATACTGAAGCCTATTTCCTTTCATTTTTATTCACTATAGAAAGATTTGCTGACTGGCCTCTAAGATGAAGCCTTTAACCCAGGGGTCCCCAACCCTTGGTGGTGGACCATCAGTGGTCGGTGGCCTGTTAGGAACCGGGCTGCCCAGCAGGAGGTGAGTGGCGGGCGAGTGGTGCTCTGCATTCTGTCAGATCAGCAGTGGCATTCGATACTCAGAGGGGCACTACCGTGGATTCGAGGCATCTAGGTTGCAGCTCCTTATGAGAATCTGATGCCCAATGATCCCCGGGCCCCTGCTCCCCCACTCATGGAAAAACTGTCTTCCATGAAATCAGTCCCTGATGCCCAAAAGGTTGGGGGCCGCTGCTTTCTGCAAAACAATTCTGATTTTCCTACTGGACTCTCAGCCTGGACGCTGCTGGTGGATCCTTGTGGAAAGTTACCAAGGAGCACAGCAGACACTCGGCCAGCGAACGAGCACCTGCACCTGGACGTGAAGCGAGACATCACAGAGGCATCTCAGGGATCGGCACTGCCGGCCTTTTCCCATGACAACGCAGCAACTGGATGGTCACTGCCACACACAATGGCCCTGCTGTCACAGGGGCCTACATGTCGCTCACAGCAAGGAGAAACATGGGTGAGATACTACAAGGCCAGGGAAATGCCCCTCATTAACAGGGAGAGTTGACTTGGTGACAAAGGCTCAGAAAGGGCTTGGTCAAGTGTACATTTGGACCAGAAGAGGAACAACAGGGACCATCTGTCCCTCGCGTTCCCCCATGTGGCCAGTTTCCTTGTGTGCCAAACATAGGCGGAACACACACACATCGTTGGTTGTGACTGCCTATCCCAGGGGAAGCTGGCGTTTAGAAGCGTAGAAAGCAAACAGCCGGTGCCTACAGAACAACGCTTGGTTCTGCATCCCAGACAGAGCCCAGCCCTGGGGGAGCCACACGTCGGGGTGGGAACTCAGGCATCCCATACTCTGGAGTCCAGCAATCAATGGCATCACACGCAGTGTCCCCTGGCATGCCGTCGCTCCATCTCCCGCCTCCCTCGCTGCTGGGGCCTAGGCTTCCCAGGAACCAGACATGACTGTGGATTCAGGAGTCTCTGGCTGTGTTCAAAGCTTTGCTGAAGAAAATCACATGGATTTCCTCTGGCTGAGACTCACCGGCCTACACTGAGCAATTCCTAGAAGCTAATTACGCACAATGGAGGCACGAGCTGAGCCAGCCCGCCCCTTCGCTTCTCGATTTGAGAAAGGAAAAGACATTCCATGCAGCGAGACACTGACCGCTTCCCAGCAGCAGGGAGACTGGCGGCTCTCGCCACGGTACTTCCATGCCACTACCAGCGCAGAGAAAGACTGTTGTCCATGAGTGAACAAAATACAACCCACAGTGAAGGAGACAGTTGCTTGAGTTCATTGCATTCCATGGATTTTAGTGCCTGCTGCGTGCAAAGTAAGACTCAACGTGAACAGAAAGCCATGCACCTTTACGTGGAACGGCTGCTGATCCCTAGGTCTGGACTAGGACGGTTGCGGGCCTGGGGGCCTGGGGAGGCACAGGAAGGGGTGGAAAGAGAAAGAGAGCCACCACCACAAATCCGTCCAGAATTGCGCAATTAGAAAAACCAAGAAGCGAGCCGCTGAGGCTCTCTCTAACATGGAGGGCTTGAACCATTGGAACCATGATCCCAGCACCGGGTCCCATGGACATCTTCACCAAGTCCAGGGTGAATTCACGGTGGCTGTCTCTCTTCCCGAGACACCAGCCCCAGCTCGATTTGCTGTCTTGCACAGACTACAACTGAAGGAAGATTCCAGCAGGATGGCTGGGAAGGGCTTTTGGCCATGGAGCTTAATCATGTCTTTTTCTTCTTATTAAAATAATGTATATAAGCTGGGCATAGTAGTGCACGCCTGTAGTTCCAGCTACCTGGAAGTCTGAGGCGGAAGGATTGCCGGAGTCCAGCAGGTCGACACTGGGGTGGCCGTAAGCGTGCCACTGCACTCCAGTCTGGTCAACAGAGTGAGACTTCGACTCAAAGAAAAAAAAAAGAGAAAAAAGTTAGGTGGGGCCGGGCTCAGTGGCTCAGCCTGTCATCCTAGCACTTTGGAAGGCCGAGGTGGCAAGTGAACTACCTGAGCCCGTGGGTTCGAGACCAGCCCGGGTAACTTGGCAAGACCTCTTCTCTACAATAAATCCAAGATTAGAGGGAGTGGTAGCGTGCGCCTGTAATTTCAGCTACTTGGAAGGCTTAGGTGGAAGGATTGCCGGAGCCCAGCAGGTCAACGCTGGGGTGGACATGAGCGTGCCCCTGCACTCCAGCCTGGGCGATGGAGTGGGACGCTGACTCAAAAAAAGAAAAAAAAAAAGACGATTTCCCCCAACTCGGCTGCCCTCCCTCCTCACCTTTGCTGTCTGGTTTGCATCTGCAGGGCATTCATGTCTCTCTTTCACTGCAGAGTTCCTTAGTTTTATAATCCAGGCACAGATGCGCTTTAGATTCTTAAAAGGACCAGGTCTTCAGCTTTTGTACTTAAAACAAAAAATATCCCAACAGAGCACAACTTCATTTCAATAACAAACCGACAGTAGTTTCCTCGCAATGACAGGATGGCCTCTAAAACTGCATTCATCATAGTCACCTGACCCTTTCGGGAGTCAAAGTTACCGCTAAAAGAACGCCAAGCAGCGGATGTTGCCGTAGGCCTGTCTGGTGAGGCCGTCCTTCTCCTTAGCGCCTCATTATCTAACTCTGCTTCTCAGATTTGTGGTCCATGGACGAGCACACCTGGGAGCTCATCAGGAATGCAGAATCTCAGGCCCATCCCAGCCTACAGAAATGGGGTCTGCCTGTAACCAAATCTTCAGGTGATTCGTAGGCATGTTCGTGTTTGGAAAGCCCTGCTGCAATCCACCTGACCTTCGGCAATGGTGAGACAGGGACCCGGCAGGACCAAGACTCCCAAGACAGAAGTGATGAGGCCGGCATGCAGTTACACCATGCAGTGAGAAGACTGGCTCCAAAGCCAGCCGAGATAAGCCAAGACCAGGATGGCCTTGAAAGTGACCTCTGCTTGCACTTTCTGTTCATTATATGCTAATGATAATACATCAGCATGCTACAAGACACACCCACCAGCAGCACAACAGCTTGCAATTGCCATGGCAACTTCCAGAAGTCTTCCTATATGATTTTAAAAGGGAACTTTCCAGGAACTCCCTGCCCCTTTCCCCGAAAATCCATGACTATTCCACCCCTTGCTTAGCACCTAATCAGAAGCTAAGAATCAAAATACAACCCCAGCGGGGCATGAGGCAAGGCAGCTGTTCTTCCCGCAGGCCAGCCCAGGCTGCTTGCCTCTGTCATTTCCATCAGCTTGTTTCCTTTTCCACCGGAAACCCCAGGATGCACGTGGACTGCTAGCCTACAGTGCAGCCTTCATCCCGCTCCTCTCTCCTTTCAATAAACCTGCCTTGGCTTTTCCTTGTTGGCTCACCCTCGAATTCATTCCTATGTGAAGTCAAGAACCCCATGGCCTCCAGGGTGATAGGGTTTGTAGGGGGATGGGAGAGGAGGTTGTAGCTAAAACAACCCATCATATAAACCTCGCAAATGGAGCACAGAGTTGCAACGGCCCAAAGGCTGACACTGTGCTCTAACAGTGTCCTGGTACAAACTGCTTTACTGCCAATATCTGCTTTCCTGGACCTGCATCCCAAAGCTATGTGACTGATCACAGCCTGGTACTGACTGTAAGTGTTTGCTTTCTTAAAAGTACATTTTGGAGACAAGTGATTAATAATGTCCTGAGAGTGACTAGTTTAATGCAGACATCTGCACTTCAAGGCCGTAGGACTGGCCTCAGCAATACCGACATGTGCGTTTGAAGGCCAGATGACCACAACGCAAACTCCTAAAACTGCTTCTTGGCTCCCTATCCAAAACTCCCTAAAATTGCTTCTCAAAGCCAGATAAACCAAGACTGGGTTTTTATAAGTGGCCTGCAAGAGAACAAAGGCAGCTGGTTTCTCTCTATAGAGCCAGCCACCCCCACTCTTTTCTTTAATAAACATTTTTAACCATCAGGGGCTTGTCTCTTCCTTCTCAACATACATTACACCAGGTAGGACCCCAGCTTTGGTTCCCCCTGCCTGCATCAATCGCACAGGGATGAGGACACTCTTGTCCTGACATCTCACCTGGCTGTCTCAGCGGCACCCTGCAAAGAAGCTGGCAGAACACAGAAGTATCAGTAAACGCCAACGTTATTCCCCCAGAATGCTTTCCTCAAATGGAAATGAGACCGCAATATTAGAATTTCGAGTGAATTCTGTTTTCTCTTGATCCACTTTAAACCTTTCAACAGACCTAAAATGGCTGAATCATGGGTTAACAAGAGACATCTAAGGTCAGATTACCTGGAGCAAATGACTGACCGTAACAATAATCTATGAGTCAATTTACACTTAGGGTGGAGAGGGGAAATGGTATTAAGTTACAGCCACCTAGCTAGTAAAGGACAAATGAGAAGAACAAGTTGTGTCCTGCCCCTTGGCAGGGACATAGGGCAGTCGCTCCATGGCATTTGCTCCTTAAACCCTCTCCCCTGAGATACAAATTTGCTGCCTCAAATGGCAAGGTTCTGGAGCCAGGAAGGTCTCAGCACAGAACCTGCCATCTGAGCTGTGGTGGCCCCGGGCACCTGGTCAACCTGGTGGAAGTGGTCTGTGTTGATGGGGCTGCTGGGTGAAAGCCATCTCTCCAGCCAGGCTGATTTGTAAATCTTCTCTGAAACTAATGAGCATGAAATTGCACATTTTCTGCCTCTGGCGCTCTTATTACTCAAGTGCCTGAATCACAGATAACTCCCATGCTTCTTCCTCACATTGGCTCCAGTGAGGACAGATGGGCCTGTATGTTTGTGGCAGTGGCAGACCTGTCCATCACCAGAGACTCTGTTTCTAGAGGCCTGGGCTCTGTCCATAAAGTTCACATCCATGACCTTATCAGATCCCAAGTAAAAACTTCAAAAATCTCCAATTCAGCATACCTCCCACATTTTCTATTTTTAGGGAGGGCTCCGGGCCCTGAATCTTTGGCATAACCATTAGCTGACGCCCACTGACATGTCCAGTCCCTCACACGTTGAAATACTCAGAAGTTCAATGCATTCACAGCATTAGAATAATCTGGTGAAAAATACGAATAGCTTCAGGGTAGGAAGTATCAGCTATTTAAAGCCCCATTTTGGGCCTGGTGCGTGGCTCGAGGCTGTAATCCTAGCATTTTGGGAGGCTGAGATGAGGGGATTGTCTGAGTCCACAGGTTCAAGGCTAGCCTGGGCAACTTGGTGAGACCTCGTCTCTACAAATAATCAAAAAATCAGCCAGGTGTGGTGGTGTATGCCTGCAGTTCCAGCTACTTGGAAGGCTGAGGGGGAAGGATCTCCTAAGCCCAGCAGGTCGAGGCTGTGGTGGCCGTGAGCGTGCTACTGCACTCCAGCCTGGGCGACAAAGTGAGACTCCGACTCAAAAACAAACAAACAAACAAACAAACAAAACACTTTTTGAATTCTTGTTCTGAAGATCCATTCTCCAGGGAAAAAGTACACATGAATAGGCATAAACAGGCTAGATCAATCTACGTATGCCTGGAGGGCCGTAGGCATCCATGTTTGAAACTGTATAGCAGCAACTACAGCTGGGTGGCAGGATTAGCGGGAATAAATAAGACATTTGGAGAAATTAAGGCTCTCTCAATTTTTTTTTAACCAATGAATATGAATTAAGAAGTCACTTGGATATGTATTGATCACAATTTGGACTGTAATAAATTTGTGGGAAGGCTAAAAATAGTATATAGATTTCCTTGAGATAGCTTAGGAAACAAAATGTTAAAAACGTCATGGAGAAGATTGAAAGTGTTTTTTAAACACTCAATAACAATGATCACGCTTCAACATGGAATCATTTCCAGGACAAATACCTCTTGACTACTTATATCACTTTTTTTTTTTTTTTTTGCCCCTTGTCTGGGACTTGTTTTTGCATTTCTAATGTATATTGTAGAGGAAAAGACGGAGCTTTATGCTAACTGGGGGCTCTTCAAGAGTCTTTCTTTCACATGAAATTGCTTGCAAAGATTCCTATATTTAAAATGACGTCAAGATTGATGGAAAGCCAAGCAGAAGCAAATGAAGTGGGGATGACTGTATTTCAGGGTCTAAGCCTTGTGCTAGAGGGGTGACTCTGAGGTCTAGAGAAAGGAATGATTCCCACATGTCTGCTGGGTGGTCCCTCCCGACTAGGGTGGGTCATGGCAAACACGGCCCTTGATGCTCTCCCCCATTGCTCTGAACATCAGGGACAAGATGATACTTGATCACATAGGCAATCTTAAAACCTCGGTCAGGGTTCAGTATGACTTTCCTCCTTCTTGTTTTTCCCTTTTGTTAGCCAAGTGTAGTGTAAATTGAATGTGTCAACTGCAGGTGCATTATGTAAATAATGACCAGATAGTCACTGCTGCTGACACATTTCTTAATACAACAAATAAAAAATACCAACGCTGTTTAAACTCAGTTTCTAATACGCACGCTGGCAACCTGTCTCTGTATCCAGTATCTTAAAATAATAAGGGGAAACACACTGTACGTGTTTATACCCTTGGGGAAAGCTGTGGAGCCAGGAGCACAGACACTTCCCCCCAGGGTCACTGATCTGCCCAAGGACCATGACCTTGGCTACATCAGGCTGCCTGTGCCAATGCCATGCGGGACTCCCTTCCCTCCTCCCATCCCAGTGTGCAGGGGCCTCAGGGGATGCTTCAAGGGGGTGTTTCCAACACGCCAAGTCAACCACAGATTTTTTTCGGGCATCTATTTTCATTAATTTTCAAAACAGCGAAACAAGAGACAGGACTTTGTGCTCATGGGGAATATGGATGTGAGTGCAAAGGAGACAGAGGGAAAAGTCAGCCTCAGGTCAGAGCCCCCAGTTTTTATGTCACGGACGTAAGTTACATGGAGAAAAATGATCTGATCATAAGCATAGATTCTTAAGTGGCTTTTTGTTATACAGCAATGCCATTGGCTTCCTCTACAAGTCATCTAAATAATTTGTAGAGACCCGTTCTTTACTTCCTAGTTCAGCTGGAAGACTTTTAAATGTCCACTACACTAAGAAGAGTATACATAATTTCAGCCAATACTTATGGAATGCTCCTGAGATGCCAACCCAGGTCTGAGTCCTCTATATGTATAATCTGATTTCTTTTCACAATAACTCCTAAGACTTAGCATCCCAAAACAGCTCATCTTATTGTACAAAGGGAGTTTTAAGAGAGAAGGTGCCGTTATCCCCCCTACACAGCAACTGCATGGCGAACTTGAGGTGGAGCTGCCAGGATGCTGAGGAGCCGTGTAGGTGTGTTACACACCCAGCCCCGTGTGAGGTACCTCCCACACATCAATATTCACCAAGTACAGCTGTGCAGAGACAATGACACGACCTGAAATACGAGGATACAGAGGCGTAGAGAGATGACATCGTGTGCCGAGATTGCCCTGGGAGCAAAGTGCCAATGGGAGGCTTTCACATACATGCCTTTCTAGTCTGCTCTCAGACACCATGATATACTGTTGATGCAAATTTGATTCACATCTTTATTTGGAGGGTGAGAGAGAGAGAGAGAGAGAGAGAGAGAGAGAGAAAGGGGGGAGAGAGAGAGACAGAAAAAGAGAGGAGGGGGAGAGAGAGTGAGAGCAGAGGGGGGGAGGAAGGAGGGGGGAGAGAAAGAGAGGAGAGGGAGAGAGAGACACAGACAGAGAGAGAGAGAGAGAGAGAGAGAGAGAAGAGAGGAGAGAGGAGCAATCGCTAGGGAGTGTGTTCTGCATGGCTAAATGTCACTGACGCAGCGACCTGGGGCTGCACTTGAAATCTCCTGCATTTTCAGCTTTGAAAATAAAACATCATCTCGCCCCATCTCACTTCTTTGTCATGAATTCCTGGCTTAATTTATGATCGAAGATTCAAGGTTCTTTCGGGCACATAAACAAATCACTTGGAAGAATGCGTTCTGGCCAGGACGCTTCGAGCGTTTCAGGAGATGAAATCTGGTGGAATTTATCCCCCACCCACCCTGGGCCAGCCACTCCCCACTGACAGAACATTTATGAGCTGGTTCCCCTAAGCGGTGCACCATTTTAAGATGAATAAACACTGGGACACTCTCTTGTCTCCTCCAGGATTCCACACAGATGGCACCCGGCCTGCTGCCCATGGTATTTCAAGCCTTTCTGGAGCGCTCATGTCGCCACGGGGGATAAATCTTGGAGCAGGCCACATCCAGCCATGAGGGGAAGAGAGGATGGTGTGATTTGTGCAGCTGGCAAGGGGAGATCGGCCTTCCCTCTCCAAGTCCGGCTCCAGGCGCGGACTTTGAGCAAGACCTAAGACCTTCACGGGGAGGTTTGTTTTCTAAAAATTTTTATTATAAAGATGTGGGGTACAATTCAGGGTTAGATGTACAAGTGGTCATTGTGCAGTTAAAGTTTGGGCCTCACTTTGGTTCCCACTCACCTGGTGTGAGATCAGGTCCCCTTCTTGATGAAGTGTGCCCCCGCCCCCTTCCCCTAGCAGTTTCCCGCTACTGCCAATCCTTTTCTTATAGTATTATAAGTGCTCAGGGTCCGTGTATGAGTGAGAACATGTGGTACTCAGTTCTTTGTTTCTGTGCTTGATCACTGAGTATTGCTGACTCTAAATCCATCCAAGTTGCTGCGAAGTTCATCTTCATGGCTGCATAACATTCCATCGTGTATGCAGGAAGCTTTTGAAACCAAGGTGATTAACACCACTTGCCATTCTTTCCAAGACTGCCACTCCTCCTGGCCTGGGGTCATTTCAGGACCTCGCTCTGAACTCACTCTTTCACAGGGTTTTGAATGTTTGGAAATGTAAGCCCCGCTCCTAAGGGTGGGCCAGTGGGGCTGTACATCTACCATTTTAGAAGCAACGCTTTCCTGTCCAGTGGGGGTGAGGGAGGGGTGGAGGCCCGGGGGTAGAAATCCCATGTGGAGGCGTGGGAATAACACGTGTCATACACATGTCTGGAGTTGTCACATTTTCTGCTTTATTAATTCACCACTAGGTCAGGCAATGGCAGACAACTGCTCGTTAAACAAGTGACACGTGTTTTTTTTTAATTCTATTTTTTTTTTAATTATAAAGACGTGGGGTACAATTCAGGGTTCGGTATACAAATGCTGATTATACAGGTGCCCTTGTTAATGAGGTATGCCCCTCCCTCCTCTAGCAGTTTCCATCAACTGCCAATCCCACCACCCCCCTCCCCTGACAGTTTCCCACTATTGCCAATTCCTTTCTTATAGCATTATAATTGTTCAAGTTCCACTTATGAGTTAGAACATGTGGCACTCTGTTCTTTGTTTCTGTGACAGATCACAGAGTATGATCGACTCCAAATCCATCCAAGTTGCCACGAAGTCCATATATTTGTCCTTTATGACCGCATAATATTCCATTGTGCATATGTACCACATTTTTTTTATCCAGTCCAGCTTCGATGGGCAACATGGTTGGTTCCATGTTTTTGCTGTTGTGAAGGGAGCTGCAACAAACATACATGTGCAGGTATCTTTTTTGTAGAATGATTTGAGTTCCTCCGGGTATATTCCCAATAGGGGAATTGCTGGGTCACATGGAAGGACCATTTCTAGTTCTTTCAGAAATCACCACACTGTCTTCTAAAGAGGTTGCGCTAGTTTGCATTCCCACCGGCAGTGTAGAAGCATTCCTTTCTCTCCACATCCTCACCCGCATCTGTTGTTGTTTGTTTTATTAATGGTGGCCATTCTACTGGGATTAGGTGGTATCTCAGTGTGGTTTTGATTTGCATTTCTCTGATGATAAGTGAGGCTGACCATTTTTTCATGTCAAGTGACATGTGTTTTTAATGCATGATCCCAATGAGATTTATCATGGCTGTCAGACTTTTTCATCCCTTCAAGCTGTACTTTGGACATCCTCTGGCTTTACTGCAAGGCAATGACATACAGACGACCCCTACAAGGGTGTTAGACAAGAGACAATTTTCTTTTTCTTTTTTTTTTGGAAAGCAGGATTTATTGAGGACAAAAAATCTCCCACAATGGAAAGGGACCTAAAAGGGTAGCCCCAGAGATGATTTTCATATGGGCGACAACCAGCACCATGTGAGATTCACTGAAATGCTACTGCAATGCAACCATCATGGTTTATCCTGAGCTACGGCTTAGTGACCCTGTGACCTTGGGCAGCTTCCTTGTTTCCTTGGACTTCAGTTTCCTCGCCTGTGAAACAGAGACAGTCATGACCTCACAGGATTGTTGTGAGGATGCAATTGAACCATGCGCATAGAGCACCAGGCTGGCCTGAGTTCAGGAGGTGGTGGTTTTCGTCCTGTATCTGGTGAAGAAGGAAGCCGAGGGGCGGACAAGAGCCAGGGGGTCCCTCTGCAGCAAATCTGTGTGTCCTTCACAGCCCGTACCAGGCCACCCTGCAATCATCAGCCTGCTCACTGCTACACTGTGAACACCCCCGAGGGCGGGACTCACTTTCATGGTCACTGATATTATCATCCTGGTTTTTTCAGAAGGGAAAACTGAATCTCAGGGAAGTTAGAAATCTACGGGTAAAAAGAGCTCATACGAATCAGAGACAGGTTTCTAACTCAGGTCTGCGTGACACCAAAGACCTTCTTAGTTCTCAATGCCACCACACGGTCTCAATAAAGAGGATTTGTACCACAAATAGCCATAAGTGGAGAGGCGAGGAAGCTTGTATTTGACCATTGAAAACCCATCTGCATACGCCTAAACCTGTACCTCCACTTTTTTTTTTTTGAGTCCGAGTCTCACTCTGTCGCCCAGACTGGAGTGCAGAGGCACGCTCACAGCCACCGCAGCCTCAACCTGCTGGGCTCAGGCGATCCTTCTGCCTCAGCCTTCCAAGTAGCTGGAACTACAGATGCACGCCACCACGCCTTTGTGATTTATTGTAGAGACGAGGTCTCACCAAGTTGCCCAGGCTGGATTTGAACCCCCGGGCTCAGGTAATCCTCTTGCCTCGGCCTCCCAAAGTGCTGGAAATACAGGCTGAGCCACTGCGCCCGGTCTCCACTTTTTATCATAGTAAAGACGTAGACAACTGACACATTTTTTTTAAAGCTAGGGCCTAGTATAGCTGAGTTTTTATGGAGAAATTCATTGATATTAAATGGTCTATTACAGCTCGATTTGTCAGTGGAAAAGTTAAAATTAAAACCCAGATAACTAAATTTAATAGTCCAAAGATTATCAAATGATCTTTGTTTGCTTCTAAGACAAATCACTCAGACACACAATTTCTCACGAATAACTTGCTGGCCTGACTCTCCTTGGGTTATGTCTACCTCGTCAACTTCACTGCCTTTTTTCCATAAATCCTGTCTGAACAAAGATTTGGCTTTTATGGTTAATTAGGATAAACAAGGAAAATACAATTCAATTCCACAAAATGCTTAGTTTTGAGCTGATTTTGTAGCATTATACTCGGTAGGACTCTTCCAATTTTCCAGTTAACGAGTTACTGACATTTACAAACATCTAGACTAAAAGAAACCTTTCCTCCCATCACTGTTTGTCAATTTCATGACTGAATCAGCTTTGGGACGCTTCAATCATGAAAGTAATCATGTAAAACTATATTGAATTCTATTAGCAATAATACCTTAGAGGAGGTTCACTGATAATAACTGGAATTTTCTCTGACTCAGTCTCATTTGCCATGCACTTTGCCTTAAGGTATTTTAAAATTGCAAAGTCAAAGCTTTAGACGGGCATTCCTAAGCACTTAACTCTGAACCACGTTATATTTTGACACAGAATTTTTATAAAATACAATATTGATGGGCAAATCAGTCAGTAGTTTTCAATGTAAACATTGCTTCAATTTTGTGGATTGCTGACCAACAATACCTTATGAGAAAGTCAGGAAGGTATGCACACACACACACACATACCAGGGGTGCCAAAAAAAGTCTATACATTTTAAGCGATGTTATCTATGTATTACTTTTAGTTCGCCGTCATCAGAAGTGTCTGGACACTGAAGGGAACCACTCTGAGCAGCTCTTGTAATTGCAGAAGTCAAAGGTGACTTCATCTGTTGTGATCGGTATATACTGAATATTACAATTTCAATAGCTTTTTTCCTTTCTTAAAATGTGTATACATTTTTGGCACCCTCTGTATATATTAATATATATATATATATTTGTACACACACATATGCACACAGACACATAGATACACATATCCATGCAAACATATATGTAGCAGATGCAGGCATTACATAGTACCTATTTACGAGCACTGCTAAGAAAACGTACACTACAAAGAGGAGACCCAAAGGACCCCTCAGTCCCAAGACACCCCCCTCTCTTATCCTGCAGAGCAAATGCAAGGGGCAGGAGCTGGAGACCAGCATCTTCATCCGAGAGCCTTCTTAAATAGGGCACACAGTAGAATGACTAGAGGCCTAGAGCCAACAGCAAGAACCAAGACGGCACAGAGTTTCTGTAATATTCCAGAGTCTTCGAATTTTCAGAAAACGTATGTCACATCTGTCCTTTAAAAAACTCACAGACTGTGGAATTCTGCATTTAGAATTGCCTATGGGCTGGGCTTGGTGGCTCAGCCTGTTATCCCAGCACTATGGGAGGCTGAGGCGAGTGGACTGCCTGAGCCCGCGCGTTCAAGATCAGCCTGGGCAACTTGGTGAGACCTCGTCTCTACAATTAAAAATAAATTAGCCAGGTGCGGTAGTGGGTACCTGTCGTTCCAGCTACTTGGAAGGCTGAGGTGGAAGGATCGCCAGAGTCCAGCAGGTCGAAGCAGGGGTGGCCATGAGCGTGCCTCTGTGCTCCAGCCTGGGTGACAGAGTGAGACTCCAAAAAAAAAAAATTGCCTATGATATCAAGAGATGCTTTCAGAGAAATTGCGATTTAGCTTGGAGGCAGTCTACCAATATGACACGTACGCAAATTGGGACCACAGCCTGCAGAACAGCTATGCGAGAAATCATTTACGCCAGTGGGCCAAGTGAATAATGCAAGCTCAGCACAGCAGACACGGTAGCGTCAGATGTGAATATGGTGTCACGTGCACTATCCACACACACACCACACACAAAAGGAGTTTAGAAAGGTTATACATTTGTGTGCAGAGCTGTAGGCCAAGGTGGGCGCCGATTTTAAGCCTCACCTGCCCTCACTTGACTTCAGTCTGTGACCATAGCCTTGACTAGCTGCTCTTTGGCTTAAGGCAAGCTTAACAAAATGCTCGATATTTATTGTGATAGGGAGAATAAACAACATATAGCGGCTATCCTGGGTACAGTAAAGTTCAGATTTTTACTTCTTTGACAATTAGGGAATTATTGCTTGAAATAAGTCAAACGCATCTGTGCATTATCCAAAAATCGTCACATTTATGTAAACAGAGATAACAGTGAAATATGTAAGCACGGCTGGTGCTACTCCCGTCAGCAACTTATCTCTAGAAAATGATTTCAAAGGACTTTTTTTTACTCCAATTATGAGAGATTGTAGCTAAAAATCTATTAGGTCAAAACATTCTTTGTTAAACTAAGTAGAAAGCTTTGCCACTTTTGTTAAATATCTATAGACAATTGAAAAAAAAAAAGCTGTTAAATTTAGTGGAGAAATACCAGAAAGTCTTAAGCAGCTTGCATAATTCGACCACCTTTTCCATTTCCTTCTCTCGGTTTTGATCCTAGAACTCCCTGCGTGCATTTCATACCTGTGCGTAACTGAGACGAAGTGTTGTGTGGAGGCTGCACCCTCGTTCTGCAGGCCCTCGGGATCAGCTGAAGACTAGCTGCCCCGTGAATGATGTCCAGCAAGCTCAAGGATGGATGCACAGCTCCAAATGCCCTCTTCTCGCTTAGACTGTGAACCGTGAAGACCTATTGTCAATTTTATAGACATAATGAAGGCACTGTTCGTTTTTTTCTGCCATCAGCAAAGATAAGCCAATTGGAAATGAGCAAGAGAAGGCGATTCTTTATTTTTCTTATAAAACTTTTCCTCCTAAGGGCTCTCCCACTCGAGTGCATAGACAGACGATGTCACTTTTGTGTGACGCCTGTTTCCAGGCTCGTCTCAAACTGGTCTGACTGCAAACAGTTGGAGCCTAAGAGTGGGGCTCTTCTGGAGGGTCGACATGTTGGGAAGAAACACATGAGCTTCATATTCCTACAGTGTCGGAGACTTGGGTTTTCCCTTTACTTTGGGCAAGTCTTAACTTTCTTGTCTCTAACTGGAAATGATAAAGACCTTGACACGTAGCATAGGCTGAATAAACACAGTCATCTGTTACTCAGGGACCGAGATACGCCCTGAGGAATGTGTCGGTAGGCGATGTCGTCACTGGGTGAATATCCCAGAGTGCACGTACACACACCTGCGTGGTCTAGCCTACTCCACACCTAGGCTGATGGTCTAGCCTACAGCTCCTGGCCTACGGGCCTGCACAGCATGTGACTGCAGTGAATACAACTGTAACACACGGTAAGGATCCGTGTACCTAAACACAGAAAAGGCACAGCAAAGTACGACCCTAGAATCTTAGGGAACCGCAGTGGCAGATGCCACCTGTCATTGTGATGTGGCCCCAGGCCACCTGGCCTGGTATTTCATGGAACCTTTGGGAGTTTGGTAAATGTCAGTTGGCATAGTTGGTAGACATACAAATTGTGCAAATGAAGATTTTTTTTTAAGCCTAGAATTTTCTTTTTCACCTGAACTTATTTTACCCCAGGGGAAAGGCAAAACCAAAACAACAGAGAAAAAAAAAACACACCGTTGTTCACACAGAATAATTTGAATTAATTAGAAAGGAGTTCGGAGAGGGCTAAAATCGGCTCCTTAAAAGCGCAGTTAAATAATCCCCCAAATACGCAAGAAGCCTATTAAGTATAAACCTCTCTTTAAAATATATTATGGTAAATCCTCCCAGAAGTAAAACTTAGTCTCTTAGGCCAGGCCCACCAGGTGGGCAAGTGCCAGTTCTTTCATGGTACGAGGATATCGTTTATGAAATTGCCACTTGATAGGGCCCCGGTGGCTCTTTGTCGAGGCTCAGGTAGGAACGAGGAGAAGATGGGTTTCCCTGGTCCTCAACGCGTCACGATCGCCGGCTACACGATACTGGCTGGTGTCTGCTCGGTGATGTCGTGTCGTGCACAGCTCAGCTCTGAGAGCACCCTCCGTGTCCGCACAGAATGTTTCCTACGTGCTCCAATCAGTTCAGAGTTTTAGTTAAATAGGCTGAGGGAGCTGCACGGGGCGGCGTCCACAGCCCTTCCGTCTGAGTAAGCATTGGTCTCCCGCTCTGTGGTGACAAGTGCTGACACAGGGCAGGGTGGTGTCCTCAGCTTGGCAACGACTGTGGAACAAAAAGAACTTTCCAATTTCTTTCTATACAATTTTATTTTAAAAAACGAAATGTGGCAAAAGGCGTGTACTCTTGGGAATTGTTGATCGCCTCCTAGCTAGGAAGAGAGCCCTTGGAAGGCTGCCCAGGGCTCACCAACCACGCTCTCCTCTCCTCAGTTACGATTCAGGGGTCACCACCTTTCAGGGGTTAAAATTACAGACAGAGCACTCGTCTGAGATGCAGCATGGGCGGTGCCCACGTCTGCTTGGAGGGTCCTCCTGGAAGTCACATCTGAAGATGCATCGTCACGAGTGTCATTTTCAAGGATTCCCCGATCCTTTTATCCTCGACCCTTCTGCGACCTTGCAGGAGCCAGTCTCCTCCACAGGGCTCTGGCTACATCTCCTGGTCCCGGCTTCCACCCACGTTCTCAGCCTCCACGGCACCCTCCTTCCCCTCCTTTTCAGACCCAGGACTCAGCCCTCGCCTCCCGCCTACACCCCTCCTCTCCATCACTCACCCAATGCCAAAGCCTCACAGTCATGTCTGCAGCCACCCACTCCCCACCCAACTCCAGGCTGGGCACGCGACTGTCTGTCTCTGTTGGAACACCTCGGAGGCCTTTCAATCTTAGCACGTCCCCAACAGAATCACGGATTCCCTCGCACGCCTGCCCCAGCCCACGGCATTCCCAGCCCGACACTGAGACCCTGACCTACCGCGTCACCTTGGTTCTCCTCTCGCCCTTACATGCTGCTCTGAGTCCAGAAGCAAGTTCTGCTGTCTCTTGCTCAGAATGCATCTCACATCCACTCCCTTCTTGCCACCTACCCTGCCACCACTCCCCACGCTATTGGGACAGCCCTAAAGCTTGCCACCTGCCGCCTGCGTTCCGTGACACTGGCCTTCCCCCTGCTCCATCAACAAGCCAGGGTCCTCCCCACCTTAGGGCTCGGACTAAGCCTTCCTGTTCCCTCTGCCGGGATACTACTCCCCAGAGTCTCTTGTGTTATTCTGATCTTGCCAAAAGGCTGTCTCTTCCCCCTCGAGCTTCCAAGCCGCTCCCCCTCTCCCCAGGTCACTCTTCATTCATTAACTTTTCACTTTCTTCCCAACACTTGAACTATCAGAAGTGTCTACTTCTTCACTGGTGTAGTGTCTGTCTGTGAGAAGAGAGGCCTTGTATATATATTGTCAGTGTGTCCTGACACACAGCAAGTCTTCAGTAAGTATTTGTTGGCTGGATACTTTGAGTGCATTCCTGGCCTTCATACACAGGTAGTGATGTGTCGACATACTACATGATAAAGTCAGACATGACTCGGAAATAACAAGATCATGCTCCTGGTCACAGTGTTCAAGGCCTGGGGAGGGTCTTGGAGGTCACAGTGCAACCCCCTCACTTTACAATGTCCTGAGGCTCAGGGAAGGGTAGCCACCCACAGTTCACAGATTGAGAGAGAGGCAGAGTCAGGCATCAAATACAGCGGGTCCCTTCTGGCGTGGGACACATGGTGCTTTGTAGAACACGTGGACCATAAAGTACAAAGAAACTCCGGTTCAGCACCCCAGCTGGGCACACCCATTTGCACAGCAAGTAAAACCACGACTCTGAATCACCAATTTGATGTGTAATTGTACACACTAGTGTCCCTAATAAAAGGTCACCTTTGAATTAGCAGTGTGCCCGCACTGGAACGCAGAAGGGCCTTTCCGGCACAATTGAATGACATGTCTCTTGAAAACAAAACCAGGAGGGTTATAACTGGTGCTGACAGTTTCTCATCATGAATATCCCTAAATATCACTTCAAAAACTCTGCCCATCTGTGTGTCAGGACCCAGGGGGCTTCAGCTGAGGGACACAGAGACATATAGAATGTGCCTCTCTCGAGTACCCAGGGAGCTCTGGAAATTGAGGGAGGCCTGGGAGACATCCAGTTTGAGAGACTCCTGTTATTCTTTATTTTTGTTTAAATGAAGAAATGTTACCGAAATCATGAAATACGTAAAATACATTCTTTGAACAAATTAGCCCCTAGAGAGTGCCTTACGATGATAAGCTTTATAAAGATGCGTGTCCTTAATGCATGGGAAGCTTGCGGTCCACTGCAGCCCACGTGCTATGAAGTTGCAGGAGTGCCGACACCTTGCCGCGTGTCCGTGAAGCTCTGTGGCCCGTGCATGCAAATACGGTATGATCGTGGCCAGCGTCTCCTCCTTATATACAGGAGACCCGGCCAGGAGGCCCTCTTGGGACTCACCACAGCCCTTGGACACCGGACACTTTTGCTTTCCACTTTCATCCAGCTGCAGGCACAGGTGAGGGTGGGGTGGGGAGCTCTCAGCCGCAGAAAGCCAGCTCAAAGGAAACAGACCACAGGCCAGGGAGGGACTTTTCACTCAGAACCTCAAGGCCCATCAGACAAGCAACCCAGCTGCACTGCCACCACACCCCTCTCCACCGGCTGCCTCTCTGTTCCTGGGGAACACTGAGAAGCTGCTGGGATCCACAGCTCCCCCGGCCTGACCCGGAGCGAGGGCTGCACACTGACTGCGGCCACATTCCAACATGCATGCTCCAGATGTGAACGGAAAAGTCACGGGGCCCCATCCGGGCACAGAAGCCTGTTCTGAGAGGTCTATCCATTTCTGGGGCGGAGTCACAAGAGACGGGAAACCAAACTCATGTCCTCAAGGGGTAGGGAGCAAGCTGAGAAACGACAGGGGGAGGCGTGAGTGTGCCTGCGTGTGTGTGCACGTGTGCGTGTGCGCACACCCGTGCCCAGGGAGGTGAAGAGATGGCGGGCCGTAGGCCCCTGTCAGCTGCAGAAAATAACCTCCAGCTTTGAGAGGTACCATGGAGGTATGAGAAATCACTCTGCTTTAATTGCCCAGGCCTGGCCGGAGCAGACAAAGAGGCGCTTGTGGGTTACTGTACTGGTAGCCCTCATCCATCCCCGCTTCATGACATTATACATCTGATAGGCTTTCCCTCTTAATTGTTTTAACAATTAATCGAAGCAAATGCTATCAGGAAACCTGGATCACTCATGAATTAACTGAGCAATACGAAGTCATCATCACGCCGTCTCTTCATTTCTCTCAATCTGAACTGGAGTCATTTCCCAAAGAAACTGGCAGTCCCAGAGATGACTGAAGAGGCCACATTCCCACCCACTGTGGACACGTTCCCAGGTCCGACAGGCCACAGGAAGGCAGGCTGTGGTTAGAGATCGGCTTCTAATATATTTCAAATCTGGGCCATTTACATATTCTTAATTTTAGCACACCATAACAAAGACCCATTAGACAAGGCTTGTGATATTAAAGGAAATTCACAGAAAAAGACATACAAGTGGCTCTTAAAAATACAAATTATTTAAGGTAAGAAAGATGTTCAGCTCCACTCATAAGAAATGAAAATTAAGGTCACAGGAAATACCACATTTCACTCCTCAGATTAGCAAAAACCTGCAAGTTGGTTAATATACACGATTTTGAGGCGGGAGACAAACCCTCACCCATTTCAGGTAGGGCTATGGGCTGATGTAGCCTGGAAGGAGGGCAACTTGACAATATTTATCAACATTATAAATGCATACATCCTTTGACCCAGAATTCCACACTGTGACTTAGTGACTTATCTTACCAACACGCTTACGTGTATACGATAATGTTCGCAAAAGACTATTCACTACAGCAACTCATCATAGCACACACAGTGCTGGAAACAGCCCAAAGAGTCATAATGAAGACTGGAAACTGCTCAGATGTTCATATAGGACAGGTGAAATGAACAAATGTCACCGTTCAAAGACTCTCATGCAGAGACAGTGATGGCCATCACACCAAGACGAGAAGATCTCCAACACGTGTCTTCAGCGCAAACTGCAAAGTGCAGAGCAGTGAGCACAAAGGGCTGTGTGTTTTGTTTAAAGAAGAAAATTATGAATATAAATGTATGGTATGGCTCCTTCGATTTGCATAAAGAACATCAGGAAGAACTCTAAGGAACGAAGGAGGTGGCTTTCGTCTTCGTATACAGTGGGAACTGGCTGGCGGGGAAGCAGAGGAGGGAGAACCTTTTCCCTGTATGCCTTTCTGCATGTGTTGGGTTTTGAATCACATGGCTGTTCTAGAACTCACCTACTCAAAAAAAAAAATTAAGTAAAAATAAAGCAGGATTGATTAGAATGTCACAATTTCTGGATTTTCCAGAAACATATTGCATATATATTACTGAATGCACAATAATTTCTTTAGCAACTGGATTTGCCAAGGAAGTCTAGTAAATATAAAAGACAAATATGCAGAGACATCTCATGAATATATGTGCATGATGAAACATTTATCAAGCTCCACTAATGTATGTTATCAGGCTGCCTCCTCTTCACCCATTAGGAAGCTTATTATTAGGAAAGGATGGAGACTGCTGGAAAAAAGCAGTGCACCCCCTGCTCCCCCGGCCTAGAGTGGAATACCAAAAGTCAAGTTGTTCAGTCGCTATTGTATCGTTTTGGTAAGATAAAGAAAGAAAATGTTTATTTTTTACAGGTTTCTAATACTGGGATATTTAAACTTTTATCTGTTCCTGTTAAAAATGGTGTTCAGGGCCAGGTGCAGTGGCTCATACCAGTAATCCCAGCACTTTGGGAGGCCAAGGTGAGAGGATCTCTTGAAGCCAGGAGTTCAAAACCAGCCTGAGAAACATAGCAAGACTTCGTATCTACAAACATTTTTAAAAAATAAAATGAGCTGGATGGGGTGGTGCCCATCTGTAGTCATAGCTACTCAGGAAGCTGAGGCAGGAGGACTGCTTGAGCCCAGGAGGTCAAGGCTGCAGTGAGCTATGATCACGTCACTGCACTCTAGCCTGGGTGACCTAGAGAGACTGTCTTCAAAAACACAAACGAAAAAGATGCTCAAGTGCACATGAAGTAAGGATATTTAAAATACTCAGGTGAAAGTATAAATGACTTTCCTTCAAGCTTTGTTGTTGTTGCTGTTTTTTGTTTGAGGTCTTGTTTGAGTAATTAAAAATGGAAAAAAAAAATACTCAAGGAATCAATCAAGATCAAGTTAAAACCTACACATTGAAGTTAAATAGAATGTGGCGAACAGAGACAACGTTCAGAAGCCACAGGGCACAGGCCCTAAAGTATAGACGTCACATTTCTCTCTTCCAAAGGGAGCTCAAAGCGCACAGAGGGCCGTTTTAGATGGGCACACCATGGTCACAATTCCCAACTTTAAAATGACATGTGAGAACTAGGGACTAGAACGAGTCATTCTAGAGAAGAAAACATGGCCATCAGGAGAGCGAGCCATGAGAGGTGGGCTTTCTTGACCTCCCCATATCAACAACACAGTGGCGGGGATTTGTGCTTCCTTCCTGGTGGCATTCTGACAAAAATAGCAGCCCGCAAACTCTGTGCCCCGGTCCACTTCAAAAAGAAGAGACAGCAAGATTCCAGCATTCGCCAGGGATGGATGGAAGATGGGCCGTAAATGAAAACTGAGGCAAAATCAATGAGGCTATGAAGTGGCCATTCATCACGCTTCCATTTGTGTCTGACTCGTGCAATAAAGGAGGAAAGAAAAAAATTGAGGGCAATTATAAAGCAAAGACCATCTACAAATGATTATAACCCCCACCCCCCCAAAACCAAAAAACAACAGGGGACTAGACACTGCCCATCTAATTTTATTCTTCAGTGAAAGAGCAAACATCCAGAGAAAATTCCGCATGGACAGAGGCTACAAAACAAGGAGACTTAGAAACACCGGTTTACCACTATGCGGGTTTCATTGTCGAAGAAGTACAAGCAGCTATCGTTGGGGTTGAACTTATTGCCTCTGACAGTCCTCTGATGACAACAACTCCTGCTTAGGAAGCATTTCCAGCTTCAGCGCAACTTTGCGCCTGCGGTTTCATTTGATGAGCTGATGTCATCCTTGTAACACAGATAATCTAGAGAGAATGGAGCTCAGAGGCATTAGCTACCTGCCCAAGTTGGTCTGGGTGGAAAGGAGGGGAGCAGAGACTCAAACCCAGCTCACGACTCTGCAAAGCCCATGCTCCGTGCACCACAGAGCCTGAGATATGAACACATGTGCATGACGGTGCCTCGAAAACCACTCACCGGGTACCATGCCCACCACCAGGGAGGGGGAGGGCTCGTCAGAAGCCCAAACCTCCCCTTCACGCAACATACATGTCCCCCATCATTCTGAAATAATAATAATGGTCCTTGGGCATTCAAGTTCTTCTCCAGAGTGACCAGCCAGGAACTAAGTATATTCTGAGGGCTTCTGCCAATGGTCTGCTGAGGGAGCTCTCAAAATCCGGTTCAGTGTTAGTCACGAGCTGCCAGGGACCTTGGATTTCCTGCACCCAAAAGGACGACATAATCCTGAGCCATGCGTTGAGCACTGGACTCCATCATTCCCTGAACTGAGCACCAGATGGACCTTCCTCTGTTCTGGTTCCCTAGTGGGCTGCTCTGGAAACCCGGGCAAGCTCACTCTCACTCTGTGGACGTTCCACCGCATCACGTGGCCGATGTTAAGAACAAGAGACAACCAGAGAACAGCAGCACCCGAGGCGCAGGCAGGACCGGCTTCACACGCAGGGAGCGGCTCTCGGAGGACAACTGTGGCTTCATGGAGCTGTGGGTCACCTTTTCTCTGGTCTTTTCTTGCTCCTCCCGTGACACCCTCCTACGCCCCCAAAGCCCCTCAGAGGTCAGGGTGTACACGAGTGGAGGAGGCGTCTTCCTCAACACGAGTACAGGGTCAGGCCCTGATGTTCTTTGGTTCTGGTAGCTGGAACGGGAGAGCATCCTCTCATCTTGCGTGCACCTCGCGGACTCTCTCAGATGCTGACGCTTCCGAGGCTCAGAGGCAGAGGAGAAAGGACAGCTTTGGTTTTCAGAGGTCTCTCTCTCTGGAACAGTTGTAGCTTTTTTGTGTGTGAGTGTGTTGGAGTCTCCCACTCCATTGCCCAGGCTGGAGTGCAGTGGCATGCTCCCGGCCGCCGCAGCCTCGATCGGCTGGGCTCCGGAGACCTCCCGCCTCAGCCTTCCCAGTAGCCGGAATGGCAGGTGCACGATACCACACCCAGCTAATTTTTTGATTTATTGTAGAGATGAGGTCTCGCTAAGTTGCCGGGACTGGTCTCGAACCTGCAGGCTCAGGTAATCCTCTCGCCTCAGCCTCCCAAAAGTGCTGGGATTATAGGCGTGAGCCACCGTGCCAGGCCCAGTTGTAGCTTATCTTTGGAAGAGCAGTTTATAAATGGAAACGTAGGGTGATGCCATTTAAAACATAGCATATCACTTTTAAGGGGCACCAAGTCCATTTCACAACATCGTGAAACCATCACCACGACCATCTTCAGAACGTTTTCTGTACCCAGTGAACAGTGACTCCCATTCTCGTCTTCCCCAGCCCTGGCACCCTTGACTTACTCTCTGTCCCCATGAATCTGCCTGTTCTGGGCACGTCCCACACACTCAGTCATACACCATGTGTTCTTTCATGTCTGTCTCCTGGCATAGCGTCCTCAAGGTCCGTCACATGACAGCCATCCCCTTTTCATGGTGAGTACTGCTCCGCACAGGACATGTTTTGTGAATCCATTCGATCTGATGGTGGGCGTTTGGGTTGAGTCTACTTGTTTGCTGTTGTGAATGCAACACTGCTATGAGCACAGAAATTCGAGTGTCTTGAGTCTCACCTTTCCGGTTCTTTGACGCACATGCCCAGGAGGGAACTGCTGGGTTGTATGGCGGTTCTGTGTTTAGGGTCTGAGGAATCCTCACGCTGCTGTCTTCCACGGCAGCTGTCCACTTTACGCACAGTAATGCACAAGGGTTCCGATCTCTCTGCACTTTGCTAACCCTTGCAACTTCTTTGAAATGGGCCCACTCAGTGGGGACAATGTCTAGTCCTGGCTTTGACTGGCGCCTCCCTAATGACGTGCTGCTGGGCATCTTTTCTTGTGCTTGTGCCCCTGTGCGCATCGTCTTCACTCACCTTTGACTTGGTTGTTTGTTTTCTGCTGTGGAGTGGTCAAAGTTCTTTATATGTTTTGGATATTCATTTTCCATCAGACATGCGATTTGCAAATATCTCCCCCATTCCATGGGTTGCCTTCTCACTCTGTCCGTAATGCCCTTTAGGGCACAAAAGTGTCTAATGTTGATAAAAGTCCAACTTGTCCATTTTTTGTGTGTGTGCTGTGGGCGTCACAATCAGGAACTCACTGTCGTGACTGACTTTAGACTAAACTCCAATACATGTCTAAGCAGTATTCTCGAGTTATTCTACAAGTTACTGTTGCCCCAAATACACTCCAAAGAAACATGACAGCTGAACAGCAGGCACGCAGAGGCGACTTCACATGCTCCCAACGCTCCGACCAAGGTCCAGACCCCACCGCACGGGCTTGCTGTGTGCCTAGGCCCTGCCCGCCTTGCTAGCCTGTTCTCCCTCACCGCCCAGCTTCTGACACCTCGAATTCCAGCTTTGAAACACTCCATGCCTACCCTTCTACCTGCCTCGCTCAGACTCATCCTTCGAGTCTCAACCCAGTCGTCCCTTCCTCTGGGATGTCTCCCTGGACCTGCCCATGACCCCTTAGCTTTATGCAGTGAAGGCGGACCGTGCTGGCTCTGAGCCCCCAAGGCACCCCATGTGTTTGTTGCTCACCACAAGCTCTGCTCCATGGAATGGTGGCTTCCTGAGCTTTGGCCCTCTAGATTATGAATCCTATGGGGACAGTGTCCATGTCTATGATTCATTTTGATCACTGGATCCTCACTATCTTGAATACTTCCTGACACACAGCAGATTCCTGAGACCTAACAGCTGAAGGAATGAATGAACTGGACTCAGAGGTCAGTGGCTCGGGCCTGCTGTTCGCTGGCCCGCCTGTGCCATCTCTTGGCTAGGACGAGTTCCCACCAAGTGTGAGATGTGTTAGATTTGAACGTTTCAGACTCGCACAGATGTCAGGCTGGTGACATTCCTGGTTTTCTAAACTCGCTCACACTGCCCTTGGATCTGGGGGCTGGCTCTCATCCCAGGAGCCCTGCGTCGCCTCACTGGGGCGCAATGCCCTCCGGCCTGGCCGGCAATCTTTTGGCCTTCGGAACTGGGCTCATGCCCTCTCCCCTCCCTCCGGGGGCGTGGTCACCGCAGGTCCAAGGGGCCCTTTGAATCTCAGGATCAAGAGCAGTGCCATCCAGGTGGCTGCTGACAGCTCTTGGTGTCTTCTGATCAACGCACTCAAACAACCAGGTCAGATGACCCGCGGGCCTCAGCTGGCAGCAGCCCAACTTTTCATTCTAGAGGAACATCTGGATGCTTCCTTTACGGTTCTATATTTTGGCCAGGAAAACTAACCTTCGGCCCCATGGCCATGAGTGCAGGGCAAAAGTGATTCTTTAAACACAGCTCCTTTCTGGCTTCCTTTTCCCCGACCTCCTTCCCTCTCCCCTTCCTCCCCCTCCCGCCTCCCTCCCTCCTTCCATCCCTCCCTCCCCCCTCCCCTTTGTCCTTCTTCCTTTCTCTTTCTTCCCTCCTTCCTCCGCCGCCTTCCCGCTGCCTCCCCTCTCCCTCTCTCTCCCTCTTCCCTTCCCTCCGCCCTTCCCTCCCTCCCTCCTCCTTTCCCCCTCCCTCTCTCCTTCTGTCCAAGCATCTCTTCAGTCATGTCAAGGTGCAAGGTGCCAGGCTCCACAGCGGGAGCGCCATTTGACTCCCCAGGAGCCAGTGTCTTTCCCATCTAAAAGATTTCTCCAACATCATGGAGATTAAACATTTCTCTGATTTCGAATATTTTAAAAAACTGTGAGAAAACAAATTATTTCACTTGCTTCTTTTTCCACCTTCATATTTGCCCTCTCAAAAGCCTGGATTACATTGCACAGAGATTAGTGCCATTACTCTGGTTTGAATAAGTAAACAAAATGTCTCATTTCAGAAGTAGAGAAATTTGCAACAAGATGATTTACAACTTCGAGTCGAAATATATAATAGGTTGCTAGAATTGTGAGCTAATCCCTACAGAGAGAGAGAAAAATTAGAAGTAAAGCAACATTT